>JANIEQ010000163.1:0-18152 GCA_024708375.1 Oxalis stricta | reverse complement strand
CTTACCACTAGCATTGGCCACCAGTTATCATACAACGCACATGCCTGTCGAATCATGACATGATAAAAAAGAAGTCATAATTCGAAACCAGAATACAAATGTTGGTATTCTCAAATTTGCTGCTTAAAATTTTTCTAATTTGAAAAAGAACATTACTCACAAGAATTAGCAACACAATTCCACCAGATACAAAAAGTGCTAAGATGCAAGTTTCCCAGTATGAAAGCATGTACGCATATAACCTGGCATCGACATCTCCTCCTATTTTTCACCTCATAAAGAGGATCAACTGAAAATGCGAAGCCATTTTATCACATGTTATTATGTTAGAGAGAATCATGTCTTTAAGTCTAGAAAGAAAAAAACACATAAATATGCAATCTCTAAGAAGCTGAAGATGATAATAACATTGACACAGATTATTCATCCATGTGACAGCACAACTCAGAGAATAAACTGAAATACAATGCCGTTTTTTCATATGAGAGAGAATCGTGTCTTTGATTTAGAAAGAAAGCAAAATACATAAGTTTGCATTATCTAAGATGACAATAACATTGAATGATACATAAACTCAGATAATTATCTTAGAAATTGTAAAGAAATTAACCTTAGGCATATTTTTAAGCAAACTAACTGATACAGATAACAACAGAAAAGTGGAAATGTTTGAGCAAATAATTCTTCTTTCTCTACAGCTAAAAAACGTAAAACAGTAATCTCCTAAACAAGGATAAAATTGCATAGATGCAAAGATAAAATGGCAGGAATATACAAATTTTGACATCATCAGCTAGACAAGCTCTGTCAGCCAAATTACGACTGCCGTGAAACTATCCGATCAAAATTCATTCATCGATTCATCAGAGATAGGCATATGACAGCAGAACAGTGGAAATATTTTAGGTAAAGTAATTATCTTTCTTTTTGACAGCTAAACACGGTAAAACAGTAATCTACTGATGAAACAGGATCAAGAACATACATCATCAAGGGAAGAATTGCATCGAAGCAAAAGATGAAATGGCAGTTTCATATGATCATCAGCTTAGACTAGCTCGTCAGCCAAATTTCTACAGTCATGACCTTAACCGATCAAAATTCATTCGTCGATTCGTCAAAGATCATTGCAATAATTGAAATGAAATTGACCCATTTGAAAAATTGATTTTGGGTCCTCGAAAATTACTAAACGGGAATTAGGGAAGTTTAGTTTCGACAATTCAAATACACATAGAAACTTAAAAATTGGATTTTTATTCTCCAAAAAGTGTACTTTTTGACAATTAAACTAAAGCAAAGGAGAAAAAAGAAGAAAAATCATACCAGGATTGAATCTGGGGAGATGGGTGAGATCGATTTCGAGCTTTTCAAAGATCTATCTATGGAGTCTTCATGGAGTCAATTAACAAGACAACAGCTCAGCTTGCAATTTTTTTTGTTGGGTTCACTTTCACAGCAGCTATTTTAACGGACTTTCCTCAACGAACTTTCCTCAACACTGACAGACAGTTGATGTCTATTTCGTTAAAAAAATTAATTAATTACTATCTCGGTCCGTAAAATACATAGGAAAAGAGGCCGAATATTTTCGAATGTAATAAGTCATATATTTTATTCTTTTACTTTTTCGACATAGAGAGACGGAAGCGCGATTTTCGAGATAGGACTTCCGGATCACTTTTTATTGGACACAAATCTTTATGGAGGTGTTATCCCTATGCAATGTAAAGAAACCCAATTTAATCTTTGTTTGGATGTCTATTACCATTTCGATGTATTCATTCATCGTCTGAGTGTGTTGTACCTAAACTCAAATCCACCTGGAAGCTCACGAAGGCATAATGGTGGTTGAACGAAACGATGTCTTATGTATGTGAATTGTGATGGAATCACAAATTTACAGTTATCGGTGGCTGTTTCGAGGAACACATAATCGTGATCGTGTAGACGAATACGGAGAAAATTAGCAAACGAAACGATATCGTATCTATGTGCATTGCAATCACAAATTTACGGTTACCGTTGGCTCGTTACAGTTGGGATAGAATATCACCGAAGTTTATAAATTATTGAAATAACGTTCACTAAGTTTATAAACTTCATAAATATAACTTCAAACAAAAAGAAATTCTCAACAAATTAGAAGCTATTTATCGTATCATTTCTTCTGCAAAAGGTTGGTTACTTTCTTGAGTTGTCACTGTTTTCACTCTATCTTCTCCTTGGATAATCTTCATATACAATGAAATCGAGCACTCTCTCATCAAACGAATGCACCGAATATCACCATAATAAAAATACAGCATAATAGAAAAAAGAATAGTATATAGCAACATGTAAAGGATACCTCTTCATCATGCTCGAGGTAAAGCCATTGGTTTTTTCTCCATGTCACTCAGTTGACGCTTCATCTTCTCCAACTTATCTTCATCAACTTCAAAGGCCTTCCTAGCTTGTTTAAGCTCTTCTTGCATGGACAGCAATTCCTGTACATCGATTAAGTTTTGGTGTATCCTGCATCAACAGATTTGGATTACTATTACTATACCATTTACCATAAATGAGAGAAAAAATTTCCACACGTAGAAGGGATCAAGACATCTATTATATAATGCACTTTGACGGGATACATATTACTTGTATTTTTCAAAAAAAAAAAAAAAAAAAAAAAAAAAAAAAAAAAAAAAAAAAAAAAAAAAAATGATGAGCAGAAACTTAGCCAACATTTTATGGAAGTAAGAAATTAGCCGACAGAAATTTAGCCAACATTTTATGCCAACATTGTAAAATCTGAATTAACTTGAGAGTTAAGTAACAAGATTTCTTAAGAAAAATGTACTAGTTATTGGGTATGAGATGAAAACTGGCTAACATTTTCTGGAAGGAAGATGAGGAGTCTTGTTCAAATGCAGTTAAATAGTAAAATCTGAATAATTGCAAGTAAATATACTACAAAAACCAAGGTACCTTGCGAATTAGGTACAGGAAGTCTTCAACTGAAAGCTTTCCCCTCTTTGATCCAATATCTTGAGCTTTATGTGTCTGTGCATCCAGTTTCAAATTAGCGAACACGATACCAACAACTATGTCTTCCGTGAGAAGAATGATACGATGTGACCAATTATTACTTAAACCGACAATAAAAGCTAAGCATACCAAATCGGTGACATACTCCACAACAATGTCTTCCACTAGTGCAACTGTTTCAGGAAGTGGCTGAAAGAAAGCAACAATATAAATTCTCATCAACATAAATGAGATAGACTAAATGAATAATAAATTCATCAAAACGATGAGGCAACAAAGGTAATGTAAACTTACATTAGGACCATCTCCAAAACCATACATCATGTGGTGCACTGTGTAACAATTGACATTGGCAAAAGTAAAATCAGAACGAAAGAAATCACATTGGATAACATCATTGAACAAAATTACAAGACAGATTTACTCACAATCTTTCTGAAACATTCCACGCTTGCGCTTGAATGAAGTCTCAGATGGTTGTGAGGCTCCAACTTTGGATTTTGAAGATGATGCCCCCGGGGGATTGCTCATATTCGACGAAAATCAAGTGTCGATTGGATACCTGGCGAGTCAAATAATCAAAATTCGAAATTTTCATTAAAAATTCAGTTTAAAGATTAACTATTAAGTTTTCTTATTGTAATTGAAAACACATTAGTATAGACAAGAACCAAACAGAATCGAAAAGAAATTAAACTCAAATCAGAGAAATCCAGAGTACTTATGAAACCACAAAATTATCGATAAGCACTTTCACTAACATGCTTCTCGCTATGTTATCAGAAGATCAGAGTGGTGGAACTATCGTGGGGACAGCCAGAGGAGGTACTCTTCAATATTGTTGAAAACTAGAAATCTTTCCAAATGATCCTTATAGTTTTGGTTACCGTTGTGCCATCGATAAGCACCAATTCTGACCAAATTCTAGATAAGCTCCAAATCTGTCCAGATGCTCTTTATAGAGTTATAGTTCTGTCCAAATGCTCCAATTCTGGAATTTATAATGCTCTGACTACTCTTTGAATTTCGCATTGACATAGTTAAAAAGATTTACGACAGCCACGAAACTATCCGATGAAAATTCAACCATCGATTCATCAAAGATAGGCATATGACAGCAGAACAGTGGAAATGTTTATAGCTAAGTAATTATCTTTCACTTTTGACAACTAAACAAGGTAAAACAGTAATCTCCCTACGAAACAGGAACAAGAACAGACATATATAAACAAGGGGAAAATTGCATTGAAGCAAAAGATAAACTGGCAGGATACAAAGTTCGATATCATCAGCTTAGACTAGCTCGTTAGCCGAATTACGACGACAGCCATGAAACTATCCGATCAAAATCCACTCATCGATTCGTCAAAGAAAATTTGAAACGAAATTAAACCCATCGATTTTGGGTCCTCAAATTTCTAGTTGTAAGCGAACTAGGAAGTTTAGTTTCAACAATTCAAATGCACACACAGGAACTTAAAAATTAGATTTTGATTCTCCAAAAAGTGAACAATTTGACAATTAAACCAAAGCAAAGGAGAAAAAAATAGAAGAAAAATCATACCAGGATTGAATCTGAGGAGATTGGTGAGATCGATTTCGAGCTTTTCAAAGGTCTATCTATGGAGTCTTGACTCTCGACAGATGGTTGATGTCTATATCGTTAAAATTTTAATCTTATAATATATATATATAGAGGTGGGCCTGAATATCAAAGTGATAATCATTTCGGCCCATCTGAGAGATTCCGATCGTTGACTTTTTGTTTGACTGTACAAAGTAGAGTAGAAGAGAGTGTATTTATTGACAATAAGCACTTCACTAGCATGCCTCTCGCAGTGTAATATACTTATGTTATTTGTCTTTAATACGTTACTATTCAGGTTTGGCTATTGAGGATGGATGGTCGTATGGCTCTTGCAAATTCAGCAGCTCTAAAGTTGGCTGGGATTACTAATTTATCAGAAGACCCGAGTGGTGGAACTATCATGCGGACAGCCAGTGGAGGGTAATCTTTAATTTTTTGTATCCGTCCAAATGCTCCTTTAATCGACTGGAACTTAAAATGCTTTGACTACTCTTTTGAATTTCGCATTGAAATCGTTAACTGGATTTGAGTTTTCTGTCAGATTCACCTCATTCGAAGTTAAAATATTTCCTTAAGCAATGAAGAGTCTTCAGACTGCTAAGCATTATATTTATGGGTCTATGTAGTTTTTAGATTTTAGACCCTGTGCTCTAGCAAAAATCCAAAATTGGTGCTTATCTAGGAAAAATGGCGATCAGAGTTTGCTTATTTTTTCCAATGGAGACCTGGGAACGTCTTCATATATGTCCAATCCATTATGCTTTAGAGCATTTGACCATTTTATAAGTTTTCAAAGACATTGGTCTAGATGAAAATAAAACCTAGTTCCATTTAGCTCCAAAATATAATATTTATGATTTTTTTTCGTTGCATATTCTCAGGATATCATTAGTACAAGAGGTCGTGCCCCGAGCAATTGGATGTACTTAGGTGGTGTGAAGGCACTTGCTGATGGCTCTTGTTGAAATTTAGAGATGGAACACAAAAAGATTGAGAGAAGCTACTTGTTAATGATTTCAACTTGATATTATAATGGGAAATGATGTTGTATTTATATTACAACTTGTGTTGAAAAACTATTAAAGAAAGAAATTAAGTACTAAATCAATCTAATCTAAGCCCATACTTCTCCCATGTGACTATGACAAAACCATACTTAGTATGGTATAACCATGTTTTTGATTGACTTGGCTTGATAGTCTTGATCATGGCCATACTTGTGTAAGAAGAAGGAATGGCTTTTGCTTGCTTGAAGAAGAAGCAACCTCTGCTTGTGTAAACAGATTGCTGTGGCAGTGACTTGTGCCTGCAAGTCATCTCCTCGTGTAAGAAGAAGCAACAGCAACAACAGCAACACTGGGCTGCCGAGGACAGTGGGCCGAGACCAGAAACAATGGGCCAGACGGAAGAGTGAAGCCCAGCAGCGAATGAAGGAAGCGTAGAGGAAGTAAAAGAGACTGTGTTCACACCTCCTCCACACACACAGATTTCAACATCCCTGCTGTGCAAGCTGTGACCTGTGCTAACACCCAATGTTTGATCAATCAAACCCAGAATTTCAACACCCCCCTCAAGCCGGAATGTATGGAGGTCCATCGATCCGAGCTTGGATCGAATGAAATGATGGGGTTTGATTGAATTTTGATTTGATTTGACACTTTTTGAAAAATGCCAATGTGATTTGAATGAACATAAAATGTTCATGAATTGAAAATGACACTTTTAAATGCCATTGTGATGAAATCTTCAATTCTGAAAATGAATTGAAGATCAAGTGATTTGATTGTGAAGCTATCACTAAAGATAGCACAGAATTTGAGTGATGTTGAAATTGACTCTAACTTTGAGGCTTCATACCTCATGAACCAAGCCGAATTAGGCAAAGGTTATAAGAGATAAAATGAAGATATGATAGTTAGGAGTCGATTGAAAGTGATTTGAGGATTTTTGGATTGATTTGGATTTGATATGAATTTTTGACTAAAACTGGACAGTGAAGACAGTAGTGAAAAACAGGATTCACTACTGCATGTTTGATGATTTTTAGCTCATTCCATGGATGGAATTTGAGGTTATCATAAACATGAAAGTTGAAGGTTGATGTGTCTAGTTTATAGAAAAAATAATAGAGGATCAAAAACAAGTCGATATACCTCAAAAAATGATGATTTCCAGCAACTCACTGGACTGATTCAGCTCAGTGGAGGATGGTTGACAAACGGATGAATTGTGACGAGTTTGAAAAATCCAACTGATCTGATTTTTGGATATGTTGTAGGAGACTCATAGATAAAACAAACTCAATTTGAATCACCGAATTTCATGAAGTGGTGAATTAGTTGTGAATTTTTGAAATTCGGATTTGAGTTTGAGTGGGTTGAAATCATCAACAAAAAAATTTCTCTGTGCTTTGTGGCTCTAGATACCATGTTGAAATTTAGAGATGGAACACAAAAAGATTGAGAGAAACTACTTGTTAATGATTTCAACTTAATATTACAATGGGCAATGATGTTGTATTTATATTACAATTTGTGATTGAAAAACTATTAAAGAAAGAAATTAAGTACTAAATCAATCTAATCTAAGCCCATACTTCTCCCATGTGATTATGACAAAACCATACTTAGTATGGTATAACCATGCTTTTGATTGACTTGGCTTGATAGTCTTGATCATGGCCATACTTGTGTAAGAAGAAGGAATGGCTTTTGCTTGCTTGAAGAAGAAGCAACATCTGCTGTGTAAACAGGTTGCTGTGGCAGTGACTTGTGCTGCAAGTCATCTCTGCTGTGTAAGAAGAAGCAACAGCAACAGCAGCAACACTGGGCTGCCGAGGACAGTGGGCCGAGACCAGAAACAATGGGCCAGACGGAAGAGTGAAGCCCAGCAGCGAATGAAGGAAGCGTAGAGGAAGTAAAAGAGACTGTGTTCACACTTCCTCCACACACATACAGATTTCAACATCCCTGCTGTGCAAACTGTGACCTGTGCTAACACCCAATGTTTGATCAATCAAACCCAGAATTTCAACAGCTCTCTTGGTTGGAATTCTGCCCTCTTCCATGAGGTTAAAAAACATAATTCTAGAATTATTTTTCTTCTAATTTCCTGTTCATGACGTTAATTATCAGGAAATTGCTCGGCTGTCTTTAATTTTAACAGCCCTATTTGGATGATCCTTGAAATTATGGAATACAAGTTATTGAACTCAATCGTCGTCTTAGCATGTCAATGGCATCCGATAAAGCTGGCCTGCAGGTGTTTGTTTCCTCATATTCTTGTTTACTTGCATTGCACCTCAGTGCAGGTTCTTTTAGCGTTTTGTTAGGAATTTATCATTCTTCAGTATAGTTATTCAAGTTTTTTCTGTTTTCTTCCTCTTTACTTTTATTTTCTCTGTTCCGATTATTAACAGCCACAACACCTTTTGATTGATGCCGATATTGTCACTAAAAAGCTCGAAATCGATAGGGCAAAAAAGAGCTCCTTCCTATATCGCTCACTTTTACTTAGCAATACTCATTTGGCATTGGGTTCTGATTGGCCAGTAAATATCAAATCTGTTTAGTATTTGATCATCATATAACATTATTAGAGCACTATGAATCGACCAAAAGAAAACAATGAGAAACGACGATTCGTTTTTCATTGTTTTCTTTTTCTCGTTTAGAAGGAATTATTGGTATTATGGAAAAAAAAGACAATAATGTGCTTTAACTTTTGCAGTATGTAGATATTAATCCTTTGCTTAGTCTGAGAACGGCAACGGAAAGAATACCTCCAGGTTGGGAGGAAACTTGGATCGTGTCAGAATGCCACTCACTGAATCTCTAATCGCGTAAGCAAAACTTGTTCTTCAAGTAAACTCTGATTCCTTCGAAAATTCGTTTTCATTTTTACTGAATTACTACCTCCGCTTCAAAATAAATGCAAATTTTTACATGTAAATTGTATTGAAAAATTTGTATCAATTTTGAGATGGAATAATAATAAGTACATTATCTTGGTATAATTACATATAGCCCCACCATTTCTGGCGCTCAAGCATGTTTCTTGGAGAACGATCTAGGATCATTATCGACTGGAAAATTTGCAGACTTTGTCATACTCTCATCTGATTCTTGGGATGAGTTTGAAAAGGGAAATGCATCTATCCAGGCAACTTATGTTGGTGGAATTCAAGCCTACCCATGAAAATCCATTAGGAAATGGAATTTCAAGCTTCTTTTAAGAATCTAAAATTTATCTATGGTGGTTTTTTTTTTAAGAATTATTTTGTTCATACTTAATTTGAAAGATGGTCGGGATGGTGTTCGTTTATTGTTTGGAACAATTACAAACTTGATAAATATTTTCAAAATGTATAATTTTACTTTAAATGGTACATGACACATTTTAAATGCCTCTTGAACGAAGTGATGCTTGATTCAGATACAAGACGATATTATATTACGCCTTGAATTTTTTTTTTTTTTTTTTAAGATGAATTTTTATTATACTAGTGGTGTCCCATGGAATCTAAGAAAAAGCAATTTTGTTGGCTTCTCAAAACTCAGCTACTCGTCAGCAAACAGAAAAAGTTTTTAGTCAACGAAACAGAAAACGTTAAAAATCGTCCAACTAACTTTCCACTTAACACTAGCAGTTGTTCAGTCGTCACTCGTCATTACCATTTCTATTCTTTTGACTCTCAGTCACTTCGTAAGTAACTTCTTGTGATCTTTCAATTTAATCCCTATATTTTAATGTCGTTGGTCCTTAATCCTTATGAATTTCAAAGCTAGAACATAAGTGCATCTAGACGTGGCCAGTTAACTTATAACCTCTCAAACTAAATAATGATGTAGAAAATAAAGGCAAAACCGGATCGAACGAATAAATCGTCTTCATTTTCGTTTTAAATTTATGCTTACATTTCCAAGATTTTTAAGGTTCTTCTATCGGATTACGTATTAATTAGAGTTGTACGAGTTTTGGTGTGTTCGTGTGGTGTCGCTCCATACTCATTATATTTTGATGAAATCAATATGTATAATAGAGAGAGTCAGAAAGGGAGAAAGAGATCGATTAAAGTTCCAAAATAGGTATGATTACGTTTAGTAATGGAGCTTGGGGAAGAAGTCATGTCAATTGATTTTGAATTGAGTTGAGGATTTTAATAAATTGAACACCAAATGGAAAGCACTATTTCCATTAAAAAATAAATACGATCAACGAGCTTCATGCTCCATAACACCAATCAAATTGTACATCATCATTTCTATCAATATAAGTACGATGACGTTCAGTTGAGGTTGCTGAAAAAGTCATGTCAATTGATTTTCAGTTGAGGATTTTAATAAAATCCTAATTCTCATTTTAGTTTAAAACAAAATATGATCCCACTCACGATAAATTCTTGCATACATATTATATACCACATCATCATATATATATTAATTAAAATTTGACATGTGTTAAATTAAAATTTTTGATGCCATATAAACAATTACTTGTAATTAGATTTTTTTCACAAAATATATAAACTAAATTAACACTGATAATAACTTTAATAACTTAAAATCAAGAGAAAATGATTGATGCCATAAATTAATCATCAATTTCGATGATATTGCTAAAATATTAATTAGATTGTCTTGTCTAATAAACATAAATGTTTAATATAAATTAAAATTGTTATAAATATAAAATAAACATATTATTATTGAACAAATATATAAAGAAATAAGATAATAAGAGATAAAGTATGCAAATCGAGGCCCGATTTCGAATCAGTGTCCTTAAGGTTTATTTGCTCCGTCTACGGTGCGGAACGGCTCGTAGCAAACACCTCCCAGGATACAACGGATAATACTCGAAAACGTTGCACTACGATCTTCGAGACTCGACGAACTTATTTAGTGTTTAAACTCTCTCTACAAACATATGTATTGCCTAACTCTAATATTTGAAATGCTTTTGATTTTTCGTGTGTATTCAACCGATGCAAAATGCATCTATTTATACTACTTCACAAGCCAAATATAATTGACTTTCAAGCATGCGAAATGGGTAAAATCATTATTACCCTTGTGAGCTATCAACCGACCTATAAGCATGAAGACAAGTTTTTCAACTTGACATATTAAACATGTGAAATTCATATTGTACCACCGACCAATTGCAGTCAACATATTCAACAATCCCCCACATGAATGCAATTGGTAAAACTCATGTATGTATGCAGACTCGAGAGAGAGTTTAGTAGAAAAATATTGCAAGGATAGGTAGCTTTTGGCCTTGAACCTTCCCTTGTAAATACTATCGGATTTACTCGCTAACCGAGTGAACGCGATGTCTTGAACTGTTCAGCTTTTTATGTAAACCAAGACAATAATATCCACACAATATTCCTCGACACTTGTTCGGTTCTATGGTTGTGTTCATTTTGGCCCTGAATCACTCCCGATATTCTTGAGTACTCTCAGAAAATACAGCCTTGTATATTTTCCTAGAAGCGGCCCCACTTCTTACTCAAATAGGTGATCTCTCATTAAGAGCATCCTGCAATGCCCTACTTGATTTCTCAAGTTATAAGAATCATTAAAAGCATAAGCTTATCCTTAAACTCACAGTGCAGCATTGTCTGCTCATCATAGGAATAGGTAAGAGAATTATCCATAAATGGATTATCCCCCACAATGCTCGGGTAGAGTCATACATAACTCAGTTCTTCCCTTTGAACCAAGATTCAGGGATCTCCTGTCAACAAGGTAGGGTTTACCGTTATGATGATTCTTTAGTAATAGGCTTAAGACCCATTCCCCTCGATGATTTATGCACTTGCTCTCTATTCAAGCTTTTTGTCGGCGGATCCGCAATGTTATCTTTAGACTTCACATAGTCAATCGAGATAACCCCATTTGAGAGCAATTGCCTAACGGTATTATGTCTACGACGAATATGTCTAGACTTACCATTATACATACTACTCTGTGCCCTTCCAATCGCAGATTGACTATCGCAATGTATGCGGATAGGTGGCACAGGTTTCTCCCATCCGAGAATATCCTCTAGAAAATTTCGAAGCCACTCTGCTTCCTCTGCGACTTTATCCAAAGCTATAAACTCAGATTCCATCGTAGATCTGGCTATACACGTTTGTTTAGAGGATTTCCATGACACTGCTGCACCTCCCAATGTAAAGACATATCCACTCGTGGACTTTGAGTCTTTAGAGTCCGATATCCAATTAGCATCGCAATACCCTTCTAGTACCGCAGGATATCTTACATAGTGCATACCATAGTTCGAAGTGTATCCGAGATACCTTAGAACTCGTACAATAGATGTCCAATGGGCTTGCCCTGGATTGCTAGTGTATCTACTCAGTTTGCTCACAACACATGCTATATCGGGTCTAGTGCAAATCATAAGGTACATTAAACTACCGATAATGCGTGAATACTCCAATTGAGATATTCCTTCTCCAGTATTCTTTGTTAGGTGCACACTAACATCTATAGGTGTCTTCGCTAGACTGTTGTCACCCTTATTAAACTTGTCTAGTATTTTCTCAACATAGTGAGACTGAGACAAGACCAGTCCATCAGATGTTCTAGTAATCTTTATACCTAGAATCACATCTGCCACGCCTATATCCTTCATCTCGAAGTTACTTGGATAGCATTCTTTTAGTAGATTTAATGACATTATTATTGCTCCCAATAATAAGCATGTCATCCACATAGAGACACACAATGACATATTCTTGATCAGTGCCTTTCACATAGACACATTTATCACATTCATTGATCCTAAAGCCATTAGCCATCATGACTCGATCAAACTTTTCATGCCATTGTTTAGGTGCTTGTTTTAATCCATAAAGAGATTTTACAAGCCGACAAACCTTCTTTTCTTTTCCAGAAACCACAAACCCCTCGAGTTGTTCCATGTAGATCTCCTCATCGAGATTTCCATTCAAGAAGGCGGTCTTTACATCCATTTGATGTATCTCCAAATTATTGATAGCCGCAAACGCTATCAACATCCGAATGGATGTAATTCTCGTCATTGGTGAATAAGTATCAAAATAGTCAAGACCTTCTTTTTGTCTATAACCTTTGATTACAAGTCTCGCCTTGTACTTATCTATTGATCCATCGGCTTTCATCTTCCTCTTGAAAATCCACTTGCTTCCCAAGGTTTTATTTTCAGGAGGAAGATCCACCAGTTCCCATGTATGATTATGTAAGATGGATTCAATCTCACTATTCACAACCTCTTTCCATAAAGGAGTTTCAGGAGACGACATAGCCTCCTTGAAGGTAGTAGGCTCATTTTCTAACAAATAAGTTAGAAAATTCGGACCAAAAGATTTAGACTTTCTAGCCCTCTTGCTACGTCTAAGTTCCTCCTCGTTGTCATCAGGTATAGCCTCATTATCTATAGTTGATTCATCTCGAGTTCTTTTAGAAGAACTTGGATCTTGTGCATCTTTATAAGGAAATGTTTCCTCGAAAAAATATGCACTCTCCGACTCTATAACTGTATTCACATGGATATCAGTTATCTCAGATTTATATACAAGAAATCTGTATGCAACACTATTTTTCGCATATCCAATGAAGACACCATCAACGGTCTTCGGTCCAATCTTGACCATTTTCGAAGTTGGAGCTCTTACTTTCGCCAGACATCCCCATACCTTTAGGTATTTGTAGGAAGGTGGTCGACCTTTCCATAACTCATAGGGAGTCTTATTTAACTTCTTGTGGGGAACCTTATTTAAAATATGGTTCGCAGTTAAGACCGCCTCCCCCACAAGTTCTGAGGTAATCCCGAGTTGATTAACAAGGCATTCATCATCTCTTTCAGAGTTCGGTTTTTGCGCTCAGCAATACCATTCTGTTGGGGAGAGTACGGAGCCGTCGTTTGATGAACGATCCCATGCTCCGCACAAAATCCTTCAAAAGGATATACATATTCTCCTCCTCGATCACTTCTTAAAGATTTGATCTTCTTTTCGAGTTGATTTTCAACCTCGGCCTTATATAGTTTAAATACTTCAAAAGCCTCATCTTTAGATCGAAGTAGATAAACATAACAATATCGTGTGCAATCATCGATAAAAGTAATAAAATACTTTTTTCCACCTCTACTTTGCACAATCTTTAAATCACAAACATCTGTGTGAATTAGATCTAGAGGTTCAGAACTTCTTTCCACACTTTTGAAAGAAGCTCTTGTTAACTTTGATTCAACACATACTTCACATTTCTTGTGATTATTAATATCCATATTTGGTATTAATCCCATCTTCACAAGTTTATGTAATGAATCAAAATTCACATGTCCCAATCTATAATGCCATAAATTAGAGGATTCTAAGATATAAGCGAGAAGAAGACTTATTCTTATTAATAATCACTTGGCCAGAAGGCTCATTGGTTACAAGGGCAATTACATTCAATTTGAATAAACCATCACTCAAATATCCCTTGCCTACATATACACCATTTTTCATGAGTGTAAACTTATCAGACTCAAACACCATTTTGAATCCGGCCTTGCTCAATAACGATCCCGATACTAAATTCTTTCGAATGTCAGGTACATGCATCACGTTATTGAGAGTCGACTGCTTTCCAGAGGTCATCTTCAAAATAACCTTCCCTATTCCTTCCGCCTTGGAAGTAGCAGAGTTCCCCATGTATAGAGTTTCATCACACGCTTGATATTCTCTAAACAAACTCTTATCGGAGCAAACATGTCTTGTAGCTCCGGTATCCAAAAACCATTGTTTTGGATTTCCGACGAGGTTGACTTCCGACACCACGACTGATAGGTTCATGTCGGATAGATCATCTCCCAAGTCATTCACAACATTAGCTTGAGAAGCCTTTCTCTTGTTGGATTTTCCTCGATTCTTGCAATCCACGGCTTTATGCCCAGGTTTGTCACATATGTAGCAATTTCCACTGAAATGCTTTTTATGCTCGGAGGATTTTCTATTCTGCCCTTGACGGGTGAATTTCCTTCTCTTGTTGCTAGTCTTTCCGTGCTCAACCACGTTCACTTTAGACTCAGTAGGCGGTAGACCAACCCTCTTATCACAATAGCGGTTGTCTTCCTCAATTCTTAATCTCACAATGAGATCTTCAAGAGAAATCTCCTTTCTCTTATGTTTCAAGTAATTCTTGAAGTCTTTCCATCCTGGCGGCAACTTCTCAATAAGTGCGGCTACTTGGAAGGAGTCACTCAGATGTCATTCCTTCGACTAGAATGTCATGAATGATCAATTGATACTCTTGGACTTGACTCATCACAGTCTTGGAATCGGTCATCTTGAAATCAAGAAACCTACCGACGACAAATTTCTTTGTACCGGCATCCTCGGTTTTATACTTCTTCTCTAGTGATTCCCAAATCGCTTTTGCGGACTTTCTCGTGCTATAGACACTATACAAAGTGTCATCTAAGCAACTGAGAATATAGTTTTTACACAAGAAGTCACCATTGCTCCAAGCTTCGAAGCCGTGATGGTACGAATGTCGAGATTCTCTCCGACTTAGGTGCATCTTCCGTTAGGTACCGCACCAAATTCAATGTGGTCAAGATAAAACAACATCTTTTGTTGCCACCTTTTGAAGTTCTTTCCACCGAACTTCTCGAGTCGCTCAACATGACCACCAAAGGGTGCATAGCCCGAAGAATTCGAAGCTATCACCGGCCTATTCCCAAAGGGATTCACAGGCACACCATTTCCACTTGGACCATCCAAAGGGACAGATTCATTGACATTTCCAAATTCATTTCCAACTTCGAGTGTTGTTAGAGTTTGCAACATGATTTTCGGAATCCATGATTTCCTTTTCAAGTTTTAAATGATTTTAGCTGCACTTAAAAACAAACAAGATTAGTAAAATCAAAACCTTAAAATAGACAAGATAAGTGCGATAATAATATCTTATAATTTTAGCCACTTAATATAATTATTAATTAATTAACTATAATAATACGAATAAACCTTAAGATTGTTGGTGATATTGCTAAAATATTAATTAGATTGTCTTGTCTAATAAACACAAATGTTTAATATAAATTAAAATTGTTATAAATTAGATATATTATTATTGAACAAATATATAAATAAATAAGATAATAAGAGATAAAGTATGCAAACCGAGGCCTGATTTCGAATCGGTGTCCTTAAGGTTTATTTGCTCCGTCTACGGTGCGTGAACGGCTCGTAGCAAACACCTCCCAAGATACAACGGATAATACTCGAAAACGTTGCACTACGATCTTCGAGACTCGACGAACTTATTTAGTGTTTAAACTCTCTCTACAAACATATGTATTGCCTAACTATTAATATTTGAATTAATGCTTTTGATTTTCCGTGTTACTTCAACTGATGCAAAATGCATCTATTTATACTACTTCACAAGCCAAATTAATTGACTTTCTAAGCATGTGAAATGGATAAATCAAATTAGTCCTTTGTGAGTTATAACCGGCCTATAGCCATGAAGACAAGATTTTTCAACTTGCCATATTTAACATGTGTAAATTTCAATTTGTACCACCGACCAATTCATTCACATATTTTAACAATCAACACATAAATTTTATACGTGATCTTAAAAAAAAAAAAATATGTTCTATGAACCCTAAATTAAAAAGTCATGCCCATTAATATTAGAATTGAAATTGTTTCATTCTATTTTATTTTACAAAATCCTTAATTTTGCTCTATTAATTCAAAATCATAATCGGAAATCCAGTTTGAATTTTGATTTCTTCATTCGAAACAAAGAATCTCTATGTAGGTCTGACTTCGATGTCGAAGTCTAGAAACTCGATTCATTTATTTTTTTCATTATCAAAATATAAAATTTAAATCAAATGATCAGTATATCCTACGAACAGGTTAATGTTTTCTTTCTACATGACTTCTTGCAATTGTTTTGATTGACTGCTTAAATTAATTAAGAAGACGGTGATCATGTCTTTCTATTCTAAAATGTCTCGAACTATTGTATTAGCTTTATTTATTTTTGTTTTAGTTTCTCTTTCTCTTTCTCTTATTTTTGTTTAGTAATTTTTTAATTAAATATTAATTTAACACCTCATCACTTAGATGATAAATTTAACCCATTAAATGACACATGGTTCATTATGATTAGTATATATATGATGATATGATACACATAATATGCATTCAAGAATTTTTTCTATTAGTTCCCTTAATTTTTTTATTTGATTTTAATTTCAAATAAAGATGAATCAGTAAAGCAGTCGACTAAGGGTGCATTTGTTTTTTTTAAGATTAAGATGATACGAATACTGCATGTCAATATTAAGATGTGATATACGAATACGGAATAGAAATTTATTAAGGCTTGTTTGTTTTTTAAAAATACGGAATGTATCTTAATATAAATATATATATATTTCTATAATCTAAAGAAAATTACTTCAAAACAAGAAAATTCTTTCACATATATCATATCAAAATTCAATACTTGATTGATTAAATTTTTTATCTCTCTACCAAAATATGGACCAAATTAAAGAATTAATTAATCAAATTTATACGTCATATAATTATTTGATTTTAAATGTTAAGCTGACTTGCGAAATTGGACAATCGATCGATATGCTATATACTCCGTAGTAGTTTTATATAAATCATAGGTCGTGTTTTGTTGCAAAAATATGTTTTGGAAAGTCAGATATGAGAAGAAGATGTGTTGGTTTAGGAAGAAAATAGAAAAATATTTTAATTAATTAGTTATGGTGATTAATTAACATCTGAATTCTATTAAGTTAGGAAAGTGTCACTTAATAGATAAGATCTTTTCAGAGGTAATAAGTGGATTTTTTAATAAAAAAAAAAACTCTTAATGGAGCCAAAATCGAATCATTAAAATTAAAAGATATATTAAGATCCATTAAGTCCAAACAAAATTTAAAATAATGTTCTAATATCGCGATATTTTTCTTTTAGAAAATTGGGAGTTAAACCATAAGAGGAGTGAGAATATTGGATAATTTATAATAGATTATAAAAAAAAAGTAATTACTATAAAATAAATTACACCAAGGACATCCACACAAGAACATTCTAGGAGAAAATATATCCAAATCTATATTAAAAAATCTTATTTTTTAATCCCAGAGTCGGCAAATAATCTTATCCTAGAGACATGTAAATCACTAGCTTCATTTAAATAATGGAAAAACTGAAGATAGTGTTGGAAAAAAATAAAAAAAATCTCAATTGTTATTATTATATCAAAAACAAATTAAAATGCCAGCTGTCAAAAAACGAAAGTGAGCAAAAAAAGCTTGTCTGTTCCTTTTCTCTTTCGAACATTCAATTACACAACCGGTCCAGTAAAGCACTAAATTCAATCTCCAGGAAACGAAGAAGATAAAAATCTCGCTCGATCCCAATTTAGCTGTAAGTCTTAATTTTGATTGAATTGATGATCATCTGATAATTATGAAGATTACCCAATTGGTTAATTCACTATGACAT
>JANIEQ010000162.1:0-20968 GCA_024708375.1 Oxalis stricta | reverse complement strand
GAAAGAACTAGCTTGATTCTTAGCTCGATGTCGCGGTGAATATGTTGCGGTCAACGGCAACAAAGCAAGCGGAGGTGAATTAGAAGATTATCGCAGACATTAGTGAAGCTGAAGAAGAAGAAGAAGAATAAGTCACCATCATTGTGATTCAAGCTTTCTGATCTCTATGGCGAGAGAATCACAGTGATAAATGCCAGAAGCCCAAGCACATGTTTGGTTAAGTTTACTTCCTTGAGAGATGTCTAGTGAGAAGGAGAGAAGTTAAAATGGCCTTTCGTAAGAACGATTCAAGCACAGACATATTCACTAAAACTTTGCCAAAGTGGAGGTTTGAAGCATTGAAGAAGATGATTGGAATGTTGGCCCCTCTCACGATAAAGGAGGAGTCTGATAGGGTTGGCTTGTTTCGTGAGGCCAACAATCCAAGATGTGGTAGAAAGTCTAGTGAATGCTAGGATTGAACGAGAAGAGGAAGAAGAAAAATAATGTTGTCAAAGTGAAGATTGGAAAGAGAAAGAATGAGAATCAAGGAGCTGTCTTGGGAAGAATTGCTTTGCAAAAATATTCTTAGAAGTGTTTAAAATGAAGTTCAGGCAGATCTGGCTGGGCGACGATCGGAGATGGGGTCGGGATCGATTCAGGTATTGCGAGTGAAGAAGAAGAATACATGTTGCAAGTTTGGACTCAAGTGCACATCGTGAAGAATATGAGGACCTTGGTGTCACTCGCAGAAACTTGAAGGATGCTGAAGTCAATTCTGAAACTTCGTCGACTGAGAATGCAATTGACGATTTGACGGACCGGATCGGCGCTTAGTCGGAGCTCGGGCGACATGCCAAAATGCTCGAGAAGACGTCGGCTACAACACCTCATTGAGCAATTCCTCTACAATTCTCCAAAATCAAAACGCCTAATTTGAAGGTTAGGGTTTCCGTTTATGGTAATGCTACAGTAACTTTAGAACTTTCCTTTTTAGTCCGTCGATAGAATAAAACTAGGGTTTGATAGTTCTTTTGTTGTAGTTGATCAAAACAATCGATTCAAAGCTCTAGATTCATTATAATGGATGTTGCGAATCGAATGGTTAAGTCAATTTCATCAATTACATAGTAATGAATAATCTGCAAGCTCGATCAGTTGTGTTCTTGAGTTTCTTGCTAGAAATTGGGGATTTTGTATGCTGCATAGATTTCTCGTTCCTTTCGATCCAGATAAGCTACATTATGCTTTTAGAAGTTGTTGTGGAGGTGTTTGCAAAGTTACAGACATGAAAGGATGAAGATGATCATTGTACTTAGTCATTTCAGTAGAAGTTCAAACAAGTCATGTAGTCATTTTATTTTCCAGTCAAGTTTATGAAGAAGTAGTTATTCAGAATCATTTGTTAGCTCATTTAGAAACTTTCTGCAATGGTTGGAATCATCTATCATGGCTGCTGACAACAAGTCAACTCCAAAGTCAAACTTTTGAAGCTTTTAGGCCTAATCTGCAGATTTGAAGAAGAAATGAAGTTTTACTTGCATCAAGTTACCAATTACTTTACAAGAAAAGATAAAAAAAAAGAAGAGAAGTGGTGCTCAAGAAATACGGATTGATCGAAGCGATGTTGGCATGTTATCGGCAAGTGGTCCCAAAAGACAAGTTTTGCTTTTCTTTAGTTTTACAAATCGGCATTTTTCATTTTCCGATAAAATTGTAATTCTAGTTTTTATGACGTCTAGGTTTATGTTGGACTCATATATAAGAGTCTCTTAAAATGTAAACTTTACTTTTATGAGCTGTGAATGAAATCTGAAATCATTCAAGTTCATCATCTGTATTTTTCGAGTTTTAAAAATCCTTATTTTTCTGCATTTGGTACTTAGGAAAACCAAAATCGATCACAACCTTAGTTATTTTTAGGATTCCAAACCCTTAATACTATGAGGAAAACCTTTAGATTAAGTATTTCTCATCAAATCTATGACATGGAAGCGAGTGATCATCGATTTCGTTTCTTTAGTTGCAAGTATCGGTTCTGTTTTTCTTACTCTTAGATTGAGTTTTGTGATGTCTCTCTTCTTTGTCTGAGATCAGTTCATCTCAATCTAATAGGAGTAAAAATTTTGAGAATCTGATTATTCTTGAGCGACAATGCACAACAAAGTTTTCATTCTATACACGAGTCCTCCATGCTTTCAGATGGGAAGGATAGGGGCTCTCGACCTTCCTTGTGAAGAAGCTTGGTGGAAAAGTAAAGCGACATTTAATTATATGCTCATGAAAAGAGACAACTACATTTTGGTCTATCTTCATGTAATTGCGGCGGTAGTAATGAACGAGATTTGAGCATGATCACCCGGCCAGTAGGGGTGGGCAAAGTCGGTTTCGGTTCGGTTATCTAAAAAAAATTAACCAAACCAAAAATATCGGTTATTGAAATTGATGAACCAAATCCGAACCATTTTAAAATCGGTTATATCCAAAAACCAACCGGTCGGTTTTGGTTGGTTTCGGTTTTAACCAAACTTTTCTCAAACTACAATTTTATAATATATGTTTGGTTTCTTGTTGCTTTGTGCACAAGGTAGCAAAGCTTGCAATGGAAGAAATAGACTTTCCGATGTAGAATGAAGAAAGCAAGACATAAATGAAAACTAGAAAATTTCTGTAGAGGTTAAACATTACATTGCTCCAAAAATGAAAACTTTAAGCAAAACAATTCTAAACAAAAAGTTAAAACATCAACAGCCTACAAGTCGAACAAATATTGAAGTCGAATGCTCGAGAGTTATAAATTCATCCTTCAAGTTCAACATTATTTATGAACACGAGTAATAGCCGCATCAAATTCCATCATCTTCAATCGTGCATTACGATATCCTCATTTCGATTTGCACGTGAGCTTTTTGCAACAAGCTTATTTAAATCTGCCATATAAAAATTTAAGAAATTTATTCATCAAACAAGTTGCAAGCTAACAAAACAAATAAAAATGATGCTAAAATAATATATTACCTTTCGAAGTTATTTTGGTTATTTTCGGTTTTAACCGAAAACCAATTAAACCGAACCAAATTAACCAAAATAAAATGGATATTTTTTTGACAAACCAAAACCGAACCATTTTAAAAAACTATCCGAACCGAACCGAACCAAATCAATCGGTTTGGTCAAAACCATGGATTTGGTCGGTTATTGCCCACCTACCCGACCAGGTTTGCTATATTTCTTAATGAACTTTTTTTTTTTTTTACAATCTATCCACCCAAAGTCACGCTCTCCATAGAATAGAACTCATGACTTCTTTGTAAGAGGAAACGCCTTGACCATTCAGGTCACGTCCTGGTCCATTAAACCTCATTTTTACTAATAGGCATACGTTGACTTCCTATATATAATAGTAACATGCATGCATACTCGGATTAGAAACTCGTAATATGGACTAATATCTTAATTTTCTCGATCGTTTCATAACACACTTCTTTTTCTCTTCATACAATCAAAGAACATACATGATTATTATATATTGTCCCCATATCTCGCCTTAAAGATGTGATTTTTGGTGGCCATCCATAATGAGATGATCAATGGAATGATTCCCAGAAAATTTTAGGGCGAGCAAGAATGAGTGATGAATTATGTGAATTTTTGCTAGCTCACATATGTATCCCTTTGTTTGAAGCGAAAGTTTGATGGTACTTGTGTTTTTTAATTATTTTAACTTTGTCTATATGTATGCTAGTTGATCCTAGAGCAATTTATTTGTGACAATTTAATTATCAATATATATGATATTACGGGGACTTTTAGACACTTTAGACACCCAAACCGTAGGCGACTCCGGTTAGGGAAGGACACGACCTCGATCGGCTTTTGCCTCCCACTGAGGGCTATGAGAGCTCGAAGGTATGGAGACCTTTGGTCTCAACCTTCCTCAAGTGACCAACGGCTCCAAAGTCGGGGAGACCACCAACTTCCGTCACATGTCGCTTTCAAAGGGTTTATGTGTCTAAAGGTCACCTAAACCCTACTACATAAGCCCCATCATAAATGCGTCCACTCTGACAAGCACACGGACACATTTGGAAAACTCTCTCACTCTAAAAGAAAGACACTTCTCTCTTTAAATCTGGGCGACACCACGACGCTTTCGATCTCATGGTGAGCTTTGCAGGCCGTTCGTACCGTAGACGCTCAAATATTACACACATCTTATTCGTTCCTACCATCTTAATCAAGATCAAAACTAATAGAGAAGATGCATGCTCTTTATTTCTAGATCATTTCACATCCTGCTGAAATATTGGAACCGACTTTGGGGAGCTCATTGAAAAGTTTCCTTTTCCCGCTTTTAGTATTTGGAACCATTCTCAAATCTTGTTACTACGTGTGACTATCTTTAGTAAACTTTGTTCATACCTTTTAAGCTTACTGTTGTATCTCTCGTCAACATGCGTACCATATCGAGTCATTGTTTGGTCAGGCATGAAATTGATGCCAAGTCAGCTCCTGCTCTTGTGAAAACAAATGTCGCTATCGAGGAAACTAATGCTTCAGTAATGCTGTCTCTCAAAAGCAAGTTGTTGCTTCCACTAGGGCTACCACCGACCTAAAAAATTATGAAACCTAGCATGAAACCCATGAAACTAGCTAGACACACCTATGAAACCCATGAAACTACAGGAATGTTCAGAGGAGCTCAGCAAGTCCAACGACGCCTTGGTCGCGAAATTGGATGAGGCATTGAAGAGGGCGGTTTCCGACCAGAGGGAAATCCAGAAGATCCACCTCAGAATGCTTGTGAAGATCGTGAAAGAGGTAAACTTTGTGATTCTTAACTTATACAAGGAATCGACTATTAATTACCTAAATAAATAATTTTCTTTTTTTGATTTAGGGTTATAAGATGTGTTCATGAGAGGGGGTAATAGTGTATATAGGGACAGAGACAAATTAAAGGCATTCTCAAGTGTGTGTATATATAGTTTGAAAAAGATTAAATGCGATGAAGAACAGTCTTAATTAGTCCCTTAGATGTTAGCGATCAATTTTTTTCTTTGTGATTTGGGTTTTATGGCTATTCTAATATTGCTTCTGGGTTATTTTTGTGATTTGGGTTTTGTGGTTATCCTAATGTTGCTTCTGGGTTATTTTTGTTTCTAATTCCCAGTTGAATGATCTTGTTGATAAGCTGGGCGGTGAGTTCAAGGGAATCACTCGAGAGGAGGGAGCTGGAGAATCTGCTGCTGCGCCTGGGGATGGAGCTGCTTAGGATGCGCCTTTGAGAGTGAATGATCGGGAAGGCGAATGGATTGAATTGTCCGAGGTGGCATAGAATATGTGCAACCATTTCTCTCCGACAACCGATATGAAGCGACTGAAATCCAGATTCTCGTTTGATAGATATCCCCCGATAACACAGACTTTCTTCATCGAAGTTACAATGAAGATAGTTCTAAGGAGTGGGTGAGGCGTAATGATCCACGAGAATATTGGATCTGTTTAGCGTGAGTGACAATCTACTTGCTGCATTGATGATACATGGTATGGAAAGCAACAAAGATGTAGTGCCACAAGTTTTCATAATGATTTTTTCCGTGTAAATGAACTAGATTCTGAGAGAAGAAACGATTTTACTTTTGACCTTTCTTGGGAGAGAACAATTATGCACCATGCTCATATGAGGATTTCTTTAAGGTCACCATCCGATATTTCCATGAGACCTTCTCTAGAAGCAGGGAAAGAAAACGAAAGCTCAAGCATTTTCTCAAAAACCATATTAATGTTGTAGAAAAATGAGAGAATATATGGAGTTGAAGAAGCAGTGTGAGTGATACATTGTTTCTATACAACCTATAGCCTAGAAATACATTGCACCAATCGAATGAGCAATAACTCTTTTTAATTCACTTATACATATTACTATAGGTACATTAGTAAATTGTTATAAAAGAAGTTTCATTTAAAAAGTTTGTATAAATTGGACTACCTTGCCACCATGAACACACCTCCTTCTCACAATTGATCCATCTCTCACCAACAAAAGATTTTGATCTCGATCTCCTAGATTAATCACTACATCGTACGTTGCTGACTTTCAAGATGTTATCACAGCCCATCAACAAATATTGTTATTTTTTTTAAATGTAATTGATGGTATGCTCTCTCACGTTGTATGAATATTTCCCTTTTATTTTATCGTTTAATTTAAATTTAATTTTACAAAATTTCAATCTCTTCGGTCTACACTCTCTCTCAAGACTAACCCGGCACCACTGATTTTTTTTGAAACGATGATTCGAAACTCAAAAAAACAAAAAGAAGAATGAGGAGAAATTGAAGAGAAATTGCTAATGTTGTAAAGTTTAGTTAAATTTACATTTCACTTCTTTTGTCATTGCTATTTACGCCTTTGCTTGCACTTTCATTGTTTTAATTTGAGGCTTGTCCTCTTTTTGTACTTCTTAACTCTTTATCAAAAAAAATTTACCATAGTAATATGTAACGGTATGTACTTCGTGGTATTGATCCAGCATACACAAGTTGTTTCATTCACTATTGATGAAGTGTAATCTGTCTCTAGAGCCTAATGAGCAACGATCAAGATTTTCCATCTACGAGTCCGGCAGATAAAATTGTAACTTTCTTCATTAGGAATGGTAATTTGAATGTGAAATAATAATAACAAGGGCAAAAGTGGAACTGCAATAAAAAATGTAAAAATCTTCTTGTAGATAGAAGTTGATGTCGTATAAATAGAGCCACCTCTCATTTTGATACAACGGTATAATTTTTTTGATGAATTAGTAACATATTAATAGCATCACTAATTCATGTCTCAATTGTTGTATTATCCTATTCCTATCTATATTAGGATTTCCATTAAATATAATCTTTAACTAGTTAGGTATTATAATTGTATTATATAAAGAGGTATCTTGCTATTGAATAAAATACATCATTCTAGCTTAACATTCAATTCTATCATGGTATTAGAACCACACGACTAATCGTCCAAAATACATTTTTTTTTCCCAGCATCGTCACCATGTCCGATCCTACAGCCATGACAACCACTTCATCAAACCTCATCACCATTAATCCCGTCACACAAGCTCCTCTCAAACTCACTTCATCAAACTATATGGCTTGACACTTTCAATTCTATAATCTGTTTATTGGTTATGACCTCCTCGGCTTCATCGATGGCACAAAGCCTTCAGCCACCCCAAATTGTTCTTGCTGATAGCTCTACCGCCCCAAACACGGCTAGTAGCTCCACCGCTCCATCCACCACCCCAAACCCGGCTTACTCTCTTTGGGTTCGTCAAGATCGTCTCATTCTTAGCGCCATCACCGGAGCCTTGAGTCCTGCCATCATACCATTCATCTCATCGATAAACACATCCAAGGAAGCTTGGGACAAACTTGAAGCGATCTATGCTAAAGCTTCGCGTGGAAAAATCAAACGAGTCAAAGCACGAACTTAATAAAGTTGTCAAAGGCCAAATGTCAATTACGATTATATGCAATCTATTCGTGTTCATGCCGATCACTTAGCCTATCTAAAATCTCCAATGGATCCTGAGGATCTTACCGACAAAATCTTAGCGGTTTAGATGATTCTTACAATCGGGTTAAACTGAATGTCAATGCCGGGGATAGCCCGAATTTCTTTTGATGAGCTGCTTGAAAAGCTCATTGTTGCTTGAATACGAGATGCCACCAAGTTCCCCGGCTCACTTTCCAGCTACTGCAAATTCCACCAACCGGTCCTCGGGTAGGAACTTCACCTCCAATCAAAATATCGGTTCCTGGCGTACGCAAGGGTCTCGAAACTCCTAACCCTCGATCTCGGAACTCTCGGCAATCCGGTCACGGAACGCCCAATCATGGTTTACAAATGCTACTCGGCGACCTCAAAGCAATCAACAAACATGGAATTCAAGCAATAATCGGCAAACTAATCGTACAGGAGCAGGCCGAGGTTACCAAGGTAAATGTCAGATTTGTAGCATGCGGGGACATAGTGCCGGACGCTGTCCGAGTGTCCGTCTTGTTCCGTTGACAACAACCCCAGCTGCTCCATGGCAACCATGCGCCAATCTTCTTCTTGCATCTTCATCATCCGGTTCACGAGTCCTGGTTGCTTGACACGGGGCCTCACATCACGTCACAACGGATCTTGCCAACCTCTCCCTGCATAACACATATAATGGTCCTGATGACATTATAATCGGTGATGGTAAAGGTCTTTCTATCGACCATATTGGCAACACTACTTTAAACACATCTACTAAGCATCTAAATCTTGACAATGTCCTTTGTGTTCCTCAAATGAAGAAAAATTTGGTGTCTGTTTACCGGTTATGTGCTACTAATAATGTTGCAATCGAATTCTCACCCTTTGATTTTTGTGTGAAGGAACTTTTAACGGGAATCAAATTCTCAAGGGCGTACCTAAGCATGGAGTTTACGAGTGGCCGGTGTCATCTACGGTCCTTGCCTGTCCGGCAAGTTTTCCAGCGATCGTCGGTTTCGTCCAGTCAATTGGCATGCACGATTAGGACATCCCGCATCACCAATTGTCAAAGTTATGTTAGATTCTTCTAGTTTTTCGTCAAAATCTGTCAATTGCAATTTACATTGTCACTCTTGTTTAATTAATAAGAGCCACAAATTACCTTTTTCAAAATCGTCTCTTTCTTCCACCAAACCTCCGGAAATCATATTTTCCGATATCCGGACATCTCTCGCATTATCATATGACAATTTCAAATACTATGTCATTTTTATTGACCACTACACAAGATATACTTGGTTTTACCCACTTAAAGCTAAATGCGAGGTTAAAGATGTATTTCTTCGTTTTAAGAGTCTAGTCGAAAATTTCTTTGATCTAAAAATTAAAACCTTGTATTCGATAATGGTGGAGAGTACATTGCTTTAAAAGATTTTCTAGCCATGGTTGGAATTTCTTTTCGGACTACTCCACTACACACTCCAGAACACAATGGAATTTCGTAACGAAAACACATGCATATTGTGGAAACTGGGCTTACTTTACTTTCTCATGCATCTATTCCTATTAAGTTTTGGTCACATAGTTTTTGTACTTGTTGTCTACCTTATCAATAGAATGCCCTCACCCAATCTCAACATGGTCAGTCCGTATACCCGCCTATTTAGACACAAACCAAACTCGTCCCGCCTTCGAGTGTTTGGTTGCCTATGTTATCCATGGCTCGGGCCATACACTCAACACAAGCTTGAATCTAGATCTAAACCATGTCTATTCCTAGGTTACTCGCCCTCCCAAAGTGCCTACCATTGTTATGATATTTCTACTGATCGATTATATGTGTCTCGTCATGTCAAATTCATCGAGTCGGTTTTTCCATATAAAGAATTATCAAAACAACCGGTTCACTTACCGATTACTCAGCGGCTCTCTGGATACCTCCTGTCGTCTCCGTGTCCATCCCGGTGCTTGAGTTTTCAGCTCCGTCTCCACTCGTAGCTTCCCCGAAATTGCTAACCCTATTAATTCGGTTCTGCGAGTTACTAGTGCCTTCATGCAAAATAATCTTGAGAATGTAGCTGACTTACCTTTGCCGCAAGCCGCTGCCGCACCTGCTGCAGCCTCACTCTTGCGACCGTACATTCGGGACGAGAATGTTGCTTGTATCGGCTCCTCCGTCACAAGCGGTGGACAACCTGGTTCAAAACTCACATAATATGGTCACACGTAGCAAGAATAATATCGTCAAGCCAATACGTAAACTATGTTTATCGACTCAACTGCAGACCAGCGTGGACTTTGAACCTACAACAATCACACAAGCACTTAAACATTCGCATTGGAGACAAGCATGTGCAGAGGAATTTAACGCTTTAATAAAAAATGGTACTTGGACTCTCGTTCCACCGAGATAAAGCACACAATGTTGTTGGCTGCAAATGGGTTTTTCGGGTGAAACGGAACTCGGATGGCACGATTCATCGTTATAAAGCCAGATTGGTCGCCAAAGGCTTTCATCAGCGACACTGGAATTGATTTTCAAGAAACATTCAGTCCAGTTGTAAAACCTACAACCATTCGTATTGTTCTTACTCTTGCCCTTACAAATGGTTGGTCTCTAAAGCAACTTGACGTGAATAACGTATTTTTACAAGGACCCCTAGCCGAAAACGTCTACATGTCGCAACCGCCTGGTTTCACGGACTCCGACAATCCTACCTATGTCTGTCATCTCGGAAAAGCTATTTATGGCTTGAAGCAAGCTCCACGAGCCTGGTACCAAGCCTTGCGGCGGTTTCTTATTGATACTTGGATTTAAAAATTCTTATTCCGATGCTTCTCTATTTATCCTTAACTCGGATGCTGGTACTATTATTCTCGTGGTCTATGTCGATGATGTTATTATCACAGGAAGCAACTCTCCGCTGATTGAAAAATACATTGCTCTCCTAGTTGCTAAGTTTTCTATCAAGGACTTAGGGACTCTACATTACTTTCTAGGGATTGAAGTTATTCCGAATTCGATGGTCCGCTTCTATCTCAAAAGAAGTATATTCAAGATCTACTTCATCATACACATATGACGGACTCACGCCCGATATGCACACCCATGGCCGGTTCACCGACTCGACACTAACTTCGGGAACGACACTATCCGATTCTACGGAATATAGGCAAATTGTGGGAAGTTTACAATACCTGCTGCTCACTCGTCCGGATGTTGCTTTTGTTGTCAATAAGCTATCTCAATTTACTCACTCTCCGACAACCGATCATTGGCGAAGCTGTGAAACGCCTCCTACGTTATCTTGCCGGTACCATAGATGACGGCATTCAGCTACACCGAGCTTCGAATTCCGGTCTTCATGCTTTCGGCCGATCAGTCGACGTCTCGATTCTTTGCAAGCCTATTCCGACGCCGATTGGGCTGGTGACGAGGATCATTTTCGGTCAACGGGCGCCTACATCATCTTCCTCGGGCGCAATCCAATTTCTTGGAGTTCGAAGAAGCAGAGGTCCGTTGCTCGTTCTTCAAGCGAGGCGGAATACAAATCCGTTGCTAATACTACTGCCGAGCTTAATTGGATTTGTAATCTGCTTGCTGAACTCAATCATCATCTTCCTCGCGCACCCGTCATTTATTGTGACAACGTGGGTGCGACTCGGCTCGCTTCGAACCCGAGTTTTTCATTCACGTATGAAGCACATCGCCATCGATTTTCACTTCATTCGTGACCAAGTCCAGGCCGGCGCTCTTCGGGTGTCTCATATCTCCGCGATGATCAAACGGCAGATACCTTGACGAAGCCTCGCGAAAGCTCGATTTGAGCTGCTGAAGTTCAAACTTGGACTGCATAGACGCCGACTTGTTTGAGGGGGAGTAATAGCATATCAAATTCACTAATTCATGTCTCAATTGTTGTATTATCCTATTCCTATCTATATTAGGATTTCCATTAAATATAATCCTTAACTAGTTAGATATTATAATTGTATTATATAAAGAAGTATCTTGCTATTGAATAAAATACATCATTCTAGCTTAACATTCAATTCTATCACATATATAATATTAAGATGATATTAATCTTAGCAATTCTAGTAATTTCGTTGGTCCGTCAAGGTATGATAGATAAAAATTGTTTTTTTTTTTCTTTCTTTTCTTCTCTGCAGTCTGCAGTCTGCAGATGGCGCATAAGAGCTCTCAATATTGGTGGTAAATTGCTACAAATAAATTGCTCTTGGTCCACTTGCATATTGGCAAAGTTAAAATAATTAAAAAACTCAAGCACCATCAAACTTTCAGTTCAAGCGAAGGCATGAGAGCTAGCAAATTGACATAAATCACCCCCTCACTCTTGCTTCTCCTAAACTTTTCAGAGATCATTCCATTGATCATCTCATTGTGGATGGCCTCATACAATCACATCTTTAATTAAGGCTAGATATCGGAACAATATATGATAATCTTGTCTTTTCTCGGATTTTGAAGACAAAAAGAAGTGTGTTTGTTTAGGAATGAGTGGAAGATTAAGATAGATATTCCAAATTAAGAGTTTCTTATCTGAGTATGCATGTATGTTAATATGATATGATAAGAAGTTATTTAACATATGCCTATTAGCTAGTAAGAATAGGGTTCGATGAGAAATATAGCAAACCTGGTTGGTGATGCTCAAATCTCCCTAATTAAGCCACTTTTTGTGTCGCGAGCATTGCCATCACAGCTAGCTGCCGCAATTACATGAAGATGGACCAAAATGTAGTTGTCTCTTTCGCATCATGAGCATATAATAACTAATGTCGATGTTGCATTACTTTTCCACCAAGCTTATTCACAGGGAAGGTCTCACAAGTCACACCCACAGAGCCCCTATTCTTCCCATCATTGGCAGGCATAGAGGACTGTGAGATATCCATGAGGAATCATATCCTTGCTCGGCATGGTCAGTCTGAGCAGCAATTGTATTCTAAAACTATCACTCCCTCCATGTATATCACTATACATGCAATTTATTAATTATTATGAAACACAACAAAGAGAGTTTGTATTTCCCGGAACAAGGTGTTCAGTTTTATAAGCTTATTAGTTTATTAGAGTGTTCATTAGATTCAACTTTAAACGAGGGAGTTTATATACAAATGAGCAAAAGAATCGCTACCTTAACTATTATCATCCCTCAACGGTTCACCTAAATATTATAATAGTGATTGAATTTGAAAGAACTTGACTATTAGCCGGTGGTTTTGTTTGCTGATTAAGATGAAAAAAATGACGATCAAGCAACTTATTCGAAATGGCCAGACAAGGAAAATAGACGTTATACAAGCTGCACTTGACAAGTAACTAAACGGAATGAATATTTGATATCATATGATTTGGCACTAGTTATAAAAAAGGGCATCACAGATTCTATTTTTCATTAGTTTTTGTGCTCTCACTTCCATGAAGGTTTCCTATTATTTCGACTAGACTTGTCACTGCTCTAATGAAGCATTTTTATTTTACAAGAGAGTGATGCGATCATGTAGTAGCCTAGCTAGTAGGGATTAATGAATTATAAAGACGATTACGAGATAGATCAAAACTTTTTGTGGATGAGCTTAGATATTAATTAGCTGATCGATCAGTTGTGAGAAGGGGGATGTGTTCTTGGTGGCAGGTAGTCCAAGTTGAAACCTGGTTGCTTTTCTTTGCTTTTCTTATTATTATGAGGCACTCTCCAAGAAGCTGAAATTCTATTATTCTTCTTCTTTGAATCTTTCATTAATATCGACTTCTTTTGCTGCTGCCTGGACCGTTTCGCGTCGGCTAATTTCGGCAATATTGAAATTTTCCTTTAACTGAATCATCAACGTCGACCTTTCCGGTGTTATCATCAATCTGTATCAATGTCAAAAATAAAAACAATATTTGTTCCACACATGTACAATAATATTTAAGAGAGGAATCTATTTCAATCGATCGAGTCATAAACTACGTACAAACAACAACTCATATATCAATTCATGAATAAATTAAATAGAAAAGGTGAATAAAATTCAAACCTTATTTGTAGAGTAATGAGATTCCCGTTGAAGCCGGGTGTTATTCCTATGATTATGATTGCTAATATTGGCACCAAAGAGCTTAGCATGAGACACAGTGAAAAGAAAAGCTTAGAAATAATAGGAAAGGAAGAAGAAAGAGTTGTGATATTGGCTAATGACATTTCTTGAAAACAAATGCTAGCTGATGAAAGGTTGATCAATATATCATATATGTATTGTTAGTGAGCTTGCATTAAATGCATAAATCTAAGTGTAGACTAGGTTCCATTGATGGACAACATGCATGTGTTTGGGTGAAGATCACTATAAATGAAATTGAAGGAGATCGATCATGAAAGTATATTAGAAGAGAACTCAAACTTTCTTTAGCTAGCAATTGTTATTTGAAGCCACGAGAGAGCGTCAAAGAATTTTATTAGTATTAAATTGTAATTGTAAACATTTAACTCTCTCTTACCCCAATGCAAGACACATTAATTTTTATTTAATTATTTTTTAGGTCGAATCGAATTCTCAAGCTTAATATTTTTGTCACAGCTGTCATATGTGAGTTAGTTCTATTGAAGTATCTACATTTTAACAAGTATGGCTAAAATTAAAGTAACTGAGTTTATATATATGTGTGTGTCAAGAAGTAGGCTAAATTAGGGTTTACCAAATGATATGTTGTACAATCATTCATTGAGACGTAAAGATTGATTTTGAATTGCTCTATATAATTTGTATACTTCTTAACTTGTACACTGGAATTATCTGCTACATGTAGATAATTAATAACAAGCTGTGTGTAACTAGGAAAAAATTCAATTTCCTAACTAAGGAAAACATGATCGATCAAGTGATAGATGAATCCTAAACGATGGCATATCGATCATCTAAGTTCTAAAATCTCTTAGAACAGGACTTACACGAACAGAGGGAGAAACGGTGGGAGGTTAAAGGACGGAACAGAGGAGAGACAAGAGCGCAACACCATATTCCAATTAATTTGTTCCACAAGCAAGGAACATTATAGTGTGCCCCTAACCCGTCATCTCGGACTTTCATGACACGTGTCATAGACCCATGTTGTTCATTAACTTCCATGTGTAAACGTGGACCCACCATTGCACATTCCTCACATCTGGTCTTATCTCACACTCACACACACCATGGCTGGTTAACAATATTGCATTGCAATATGATGTTTATACTAATTAACTATCTAGCAGCAAAATTTAGTTTTGAACTTTTCCTAACCAAGTTGAATCTAATGAACATTTCTCAAACTTAAACACCGGGAAGTACAAACTCTCTTTTGTTGTGTTTTCATAATATCCATGTAGAATGTCACAATTTAACTTTTGGTGTGTCTCGTTTTGGATCTATCCTTTTGTTTGAGATTCAATGTTAGTGGTGTGTTTTGAGTGTGTCTATGGCGGATGAAGAATAAAAGAGACAAGCTCTTATAACAAGCTAGGTAGCTTGGGATTCGAGCATTAGTGCTTACTTTTGGAGTTATTTTGTCTCGAAAAGGTAAAGCAATTTCAGTTGCTCGACTACGTTGTCTTTACGGTGATCTAGCCATCCTCGACCACATGAAAAGCCAACTAGTGTTGTGTCTACCATGATTTTAAGATTGAGTTTTACCATAAAAGGAAATACAACGCAAATGTTTATTTATGTTGTAAATCAAGATTGGGAGACCGATCAATATCATTAATTTACACAAATCAATAGTTCTTATTTTTGGATGAAAAATATTAGACAGGACAGGGCTCTGAAAAGTAAAACAAACCATCATAGCACAGGAATTTCTCGGATTGTATTCAGGAATAAAGGATATGACCACAAATAGCATCACAAAGTTTCAGAAATTATAGACAATGTCACAAATCCTATACATGAGAGTTACATATTCTCTCCCTATTCCACAATATTTGTTCATTATACATTACTTTTTGGATGAACCAAAAAAATAAAAATGGACAAACATTATGGAATAGAGGTATATAATTAGGAACTTTACGAGATTGATTAAGTAATTGCGAGAATGACATGACTTAGAAAGACATTAATAATATGAACTTGCGGTATGATTACAGGGAATGTATATTCTATCCAAATGTATTTTCTCCGCTGTATGTAACGTAGAGAAACCCATCTTCATCCTTCTTTGCCTCGTAGATGGAAAGAAAGTTGAGCGCCTACAATATTCAAATAATTAAATAACAAGAAAATGGTGAGCAGGCAATATTGGTTTTCAATTTCAGCATAAAGACAAGAAGAGAATGATAAACAGAATTAGTAACATACCTGTGGGAGGTAGAACATTATCTACAAATATGAAGATGGCTTTTTCAGCACTCAATTTTATTCTCTTCCGGATTACATAAACAAATTGACCAACACTCAGATCAGCTGGGACAAGATATCTAAAACCATACGAGATAATTGTTAATGAAGACGTGATAAAAACAGGACAATCAAGCTGCAAAAAACTTCAATAAGGAACCAATATCGAGAAAAGGCTACTTACTTTTTCTTATCAATGCCTGGAATATCACTTCGCTCAGCCTTCTCCACGATCACCTACGATGCAGACGAGAAATATCGGCAAAAAATCTAACAGCATCAGACAATTCAACCTCAAACTTCAAACAAACTCATTTAGCATTTAACAAGACATCAAAATTGAGTGGCAACACAGAATATTTTCCTTTGTGACTTTAGAGTAATTTGTCAAAAGCCTCAAGGTGGTAATGGATATAATAATCAAATGACCACCAGTTGTGAAATTGCTTACCAATATACATATATTTTATTGTAGCATCATCAGACATTGGAATTGAACAATGAATTTTATGTTTTTCTATGATGTATGAAGAAGGGTCATTAAGCTAATTAATACACATATTGAATAGAACAAAAGTCAAAGATTTTGCTTAAAAACTTTAATCAATCTTAATAAAGTATATATATTCCACCATTAAGTAAGTAGTAATGATCACTCACAGGAATTCTATCTGGATATTTCTCCCTGATTCTTCCTGCCTCAGAGCGTCTCTTTCTCTGTAGGCTCCCAACACAACAATAAAAGACTATAAAAAGCCAAAAACAAAAGAAACTTATACATACACTTAAAAAGCAAATGATCATAAATAAACTTACCGAAATCATGTTCTTGCTTGAATAAGCTTCTAGCCATCTCTTGTCAGCCAAAAACCCCAATTAAGCAAGCTTGATCAAGACCTCTTAGCAGAAAAAAACAGAGACTTTTTGAAAGAAATCGAATCAGACCGGTGAGTGATCGAATGAGAAAGCACCGAACGAGGGTCGTTTTATTATGAGAGACAGATAGATAGGGAATGACGGCGATGATGATTAGAGTAGAAGATGAGAGTGAGAGTACCTTTTTCAATACGCGCCTTTCCTTTCGTCTCCGTGATTTCTGTTCAAACCTTTATTTTCGTCCAACGAAAGCATACCACGTCACGTAATTAAAATTGTCAATGATTGCTCGAATGTTTTTTTTCTTTTCCACAGTATTTTTTTAAAAAATTGATTGGTTGAGTTGAGTCTGGCTTTGGATATTCCTGAATTTGGCATTCGATCATTGAAATTTTTTTTGATTGATAAAAAGAGAAAGGTTTTTTTTTTTTGTTTTGAAATTTAATTTATGTATATGGTAAAGCCTAAGTTCAAATTAGGGCTGGACCACTACAAATCATGATTTAATATTGGGCTCAACAGGAAGCCAGAAAAGTTCAGTCCAAATAATTGACAAGCTCATAAAGACCAATGTCACTACGACAAGATTTGACTTCAAAACAAAACTGTCACCTTTTCTTTTTTGATGAAATTTTGAACATAATTCTAACTGTCACGTTTTAAATGGTACAATCGGTCATAATAATATAATTCAAATATTAGATGTTGATTAGGTCCTGCTGAATAAATATCAGTAATGTTGTTTTCTATGTGATGGATCACTACTATTACTATAGATTCGTAAATAAGAAAAATCCAAATGCATACTTCTTTATATTAGCTTTCACTTGCAGAAGTATAGAATATAAGCTCTTTATATTAGACAAAAAGGAAATTTAGATTGAGTTTGTGTCTGTCCATTTACGTTGCTTGCGACGTAGGCTGCTTGACAAGAGAGAAAGAACTTGTTTTTATATATCATCCAATTACATTACACCATCCTTTTTTGTAGAAGAAGGCCATGCCAACAAAAAGCATTAAAAAAACATAAATAGAGATCACCAACAACCCATTTCTTATAAATAAATAAATAAAATCATAGCTTAGCGAGAAATTAAGAAAGTGGGGTCTTCACTTTACACTTCATACTTATGAGATGAGAGGAAGAGAGATGTTTTGCTTCACATGGGATTGGCGGTGATATTACAATTCACAAAGACATAAGAGACTCATGACATGTCCAAATCATCCTTATGTTTCCTAAACATTTTCATTAGTTAAATTTAGCTCATTATTTCAACTTCAAAAATAGAATAAACAATTAGCTAATTACCATATGTACTCTCACTTTCTTCCCAACATGACTTGATAATTCTAAAACTTAATTCAATGTTTTGTCAAAAAACTAACCACCCCCTCTTCCCAGCTACTAGCTAATTATAAGAATGGATAAATCATTCTTAAATTGACTTTACTTTCAAAATCACATGATTTATTATTGTACACAGCAACATAAAATTGAATAAATGCAGAGTTAATGAATTAACATTCTACTCCCTTGTGGAACGAAATTAATGAATGTGTTCCGCATCTGTAATGATTAAATATATTAAATCCTTCATCGAGCGGCAATTACTATATATTCTTTGCTTTCTTCATTAAATTTGATGACATAGACAATAAATCTTAAAAGACCTTTCAAAAAATAAAGATACACCAAATAAGTTATCGATTATGAATTTAATATTACTTTAGATCATTAAATGAATATCGTTTTGATTTTTTAAATTCAATTAAAAAATTTACATATCAAAATAATAATAATAATTAAAATAATAATCATAATTGATTACACATCTATTTAGAGATGGAAATGTTAATTAACACTTTTTACTCTTTTATTTAGTTAAAATAAAATGAAAAAAACATTCAAGGGAAATCGTAACATTTGTTATAAAATGATTTGTATATGGATGTCTATCTTTAATCCCAGTAAAAGACAAAGTTCTTATAGTCAAAATTCTATCGGTAACTTGTGCTTGTGCACTATATAAGACTGCCTCTCATTCACTTTGATTTTGTACACAAAGAGTAGTAGTACAGGTGAGATACTACAGTAATAATTGTTAGAAAGAGAGATCATAGGAGAGATATAATAATATAAAATCACTTTTATATCTGTATCTTCGTTCCTTTATTTTATGTTTGGCGAATACTACTTCTCTATGACAACATTATTTGAGGCCCAAAACCAAAGTGACCAGAGGCTTTAACTGAGTATTTTTTTACTGCTCAATCTTACAGTTTTCGCCCTATTTACCTACCAGACCCAGGGGAGAAAACGACACTTCATAAATTGAGCCCAAATCTATTGGCTTAAAGGCCTTCTACATGGACCCCACAAACTGATCTTCTCATAAATGTGTAAAAGCAGTAACGCTTCAAATCACAGCCACACATCTCCTCCCAATACAAAAATCTCAACCGTCAAAAAACAGTCTCGATATGTTCGAAGCTCCCAAAAGCCTCACTCATTATCTCGTGCCGTCAGATCCAATTTCGAAAACCACAGCTCAGCGAGCTACAAGATGTTTATTGAAGATTACCATTATGCCCTTGCACTTGCATGCTGTAGAGTACGAGTGTCTTTGGTGAATACTTGTAACTATCGAGGGTGTTATGGGGATTATTTGGTAAATAACAAAAAGACTATATGAGCCGTTTAACTTTTCTCTGTCTCGTTGGTTTCCTCAAAAGAAAGATAATAAACCAAAAGGTCAGTCAGCTTAGCTTGTACAACTCACGCGCCTGAGCCATCCATTTACTCGTAACTGTAGAAAATATTTTACCACTCTCTGAACTTCTTGTGTCACTTGTGTGTGTGAGGTTTTTAAAGATCTTGAAACTCTTTATTTTGAATTATATTGTTTAGATACCTTTTAATTGTAAGAAAAAAAGTAGGACGTCTAAATATTTTTTAAAAACTTTCCAGTTTGTATTTTCTTTCAGAATAATTTTATAATATTTTTTTGACAGATGATAAAATATACGCAATCACAAATTTTACTGATAAAAATATCTCAAACAAAACTGGATAAAATATAAAGAATTTTGTATACCTTCAATAAAACAAAACAAAAAAAGACAATAATTTTCATGATTTTAAGTTAAAATTTTACTATAAAAATATCTTAAACAGAACAATAAAACATGATAATTTTTAATATATGATTCTTCTAATTTTAAACTAACTTGAAATTTATAGTTGTAATCATTATTATTAACCACGTGACATTTATATCCGACAAATATATATAAAAAATCTTGTATTTTAGATATATTTTATTTTTCCCTCACACCAACACAAAAAATACAAAGATTCTCCTCCATCCTACAATCATCAATCAAAAAAAAAACATAATAAAAAAAAACACAATATCACCAAAACAAAAAAAAAAAAATTTATAAACAAACGATAATAAAAAGATATAATAAATTTTTGACATCATCTAATTTATTACACTGTATTATATTTAACAAACTTTGGATTTCCTACGTCAACGAGTTATTGAAACTTTATCAAACAAATATTAGCATATTCCATATGTGAATTTTTAATAATGCATTTTCAATTTTCATTAAGTGAATGAAAATATGATGAAATTATCGTGAATTCTTAAATAATTTTTATATTACGTTGCAAAAATAATATTCCACATGATATTGTCGAATTTCAAACAAAAATATAGATCATAAATTATTTAACTACACTAAAAATTTTGAGATATTGGATTAATAACCTCACTGTTTAAGAAAATAATAGAAAGAAAAGAAACATTGGGTGAAAATGGCGATTTGACACGCTACATGTAGTGAGTGTGTGGTTGATAAAAAGAACAGAGGCTGTCTGTGTGCAGAGATATAACTTCGGTCTACAGACAAAAGCCATACAAATTAAAGACAGAGAGCTGAAGGGCACTTTACCACTTTTTATATGTTGCACGCATCCATATACAAAGCCAAAGACCCAAGCAAAATCCAAATCTCTCCAATCAAAGTTTCACCATACAGCAAAATCCAAACCACAAGAGAGGAGAGAAATATAATGGGACCCGACTGATTGATTTACCAGTGAGTAAACTAGTAGAGCGAGAGCTTTGCATGTCTCATATCCCATTACCAGGCCTTAATTTCTCCTTTTCAAGCAATTTGTTGGTGGGTTTT
>JANIEQ010000159.1:0-31208 GCA_024708375.1 Oxalis stricta | reverse complement strand
GACAATATTGCACTATAGAAGCAAAGGAAATATCCACTGACAATGTCACGTTTTTCAGTCACTCTGTTTTAAATTGTATAAAATGTAACCGACAACGCATGTAACTCATCTTCTTGTCATAAATTGTGTAAGCATTTAATTTGAGTAGTTTATAAAGAGTTCAAAATGCCAAAACTTTGCAGAACAAATCATCCTTTAAAAGACGTGCAGTTGCTTCCTATCACAGACGTCGTTGGTAGCTTGGTCTCTTTCTCATTGCTCAACTCAAACAGAGTGAAACTCCGATGTACGTCTGCCAAGTTCCTCTTACTATTTATGTTGCATGTCCCGAAAAAGAAACTTTCTTGCTACTGCTGATCCTTGGTAAAAAATACCCCGTGTTCTTCTTCCTCCTCGACTGCAAAGAGACCCTCACAATATTGTCATTGCTGCTTTTTGGGTAACACATGAATTCCCGAGGTGTTGCGTGGTTAGTGCAGCGGTAAAACCACATCTGCTGATGTGGAAATCGGAATTCCTCTGGTGGTCTTGCTTGGTGCACAAAGAAACTCGATTGGTAAGTGGGTGTATTTGTTGCTCCTGGTAAATGAAGTATGGCAAATCTCTAACCAAAGAGCCCAAATGAAGTTCTACGGCGCACGAACAAAGACTTATGCCGGATATCTCCTCATAAACCAATGTTACATCCCTCAGCTTTTAACACTGATGGAGATAGTTTAGTGATTTGTCAAAAATATTCTGCCAATAACTAGAAGATATCTAGCTAACAAGAAACCGGTTAGCCAACGAAAAAACGAGATTTATCCAATAAAACCAATCTCTAGTATCCCCAAGAATAATGATTCTCAAAGATATTTTCAATATTGGAGTGCGGAGAAAGCATACATATAGACATCGCCAATTTCATCGGCTGATAGCCACTTTCAATGTACGCCGTTTTGCCCGGCCTCTCTTTGTACCATACTGTTTTTTACTTTTTAATTTGGAATCGTATCTTGTATGCTTTTTGATACACAAAATAAGTTCTATATTTGTGATCTGTTTTAAAATTATATTTTCTAATAACTCATAATCTTATCTACATTGGTACCAACTTTTATGGTGTCTACTAAAATGACATATAATAAATTAGGTCTTACGAGATTCAGCAATGCACCTTATTTAAATTATCCCTATTTTTATCTACATTTTAGGCTTGTTAATACGAATTGCATGCCATTATATATTTTCTTCTGCCTAGCTCATAATTACCTTATCTGAAGCAATAATAGTGATGGAGAACATGTATGGCACTAACATGCATGATGTGAATTATCAAAATTAATAATTGTATACTTAATTACTCGATAAAAACTCACTAATTCTCATAAAATCATTAATCCAATATGGGATCTAAACTTGCAGCATCATAATATTTGAATGTCTTCACCCTCAATTTTCAATTCAACCATCATACGATAATCATAGTTTTTTATGCTGAATGGAAGAGAAATTAAAAGGGAAATGATAGAGTTTGCTATACACTTTATCTTCCTTCCTCCAATAAAATCTATTATAATTAAATTTTACATGATAAAAGTAAATTTGGGTTCTGAAATTTGTTATTTTACGATATTATCTTCAACATGTTATAGATTTATTTAAATAAATCTATTCTAATAATTTTTGGGCTAAATATTTATCCCAACTAATTCATGATTTATGGGCAATCAAATGGACCAACTACAGGGTTAATTTTTTGGCATTTTTTAACTCTATTATAATTATACAAACTACAATCAAATAGACCATATAAGGGAAATTCTTTTTGGGTATGTCTATTTGGGCATAATTTAGTAAATTCAAGGGATTTAGTATTATAATCATTTATATTATACTTTCAATCTCATGTCATGTTTGCTTAATTTGACCAATTGCCTCCTTGAAGAAATTCTTATCATTTTCAAAAAATAAATTACGTATACTCAATTCATTTACTTTTTTTTTCCTGAAATGACCCCTTAAATCTCAAAATCGGAACTGGGTTCATGCAACGACGATGGCGGTTACTGGAAACAGGAACTACAAGAGAAGGAAGAAAAAAATGATCAGAGATTATGGGAAAATGATTGCTAAAAGCCTCGTGGGGAGAAGGAAAAATAAAACTTTTTTTTTTTTTTTTTTTTTTTTTTTTTTTTTTTTTTTTTTTTTTTTTTTTTTAAGAGAGAGAGAGAGAGAGATTGTGGATAAGGACAACATCGGGGAAGTGAGGAGAAATAAGAAATCAAGGCGACGATGACGATGACGATTAAACGACCCAGTTGGTGCTAAGGGTTGCTGGGTGTTGGTAGTAGCACTCTGTGGATATCATGGTGGGTGGTAATGGTCGTAATCTGTGGTTTTTTTGTTTGGACTACACTAATATTTGTAGATTATTAGATGAGGGATTAAACATGAGGGTGGATTAAAGGGAATTGTATCTAAATATGAGGATGGCCATATTTAATAAATTATAAATCCTTTAAATTTAGTAAGAAAAAGAGAGAGAGAGAGAGAGAGAGAAATGTCTTTGGAATTAACACCCTCTTAGTTTCGGTAGGTTTTTTTGCAGGTATTTTTTATAATATTCTCAAAGATGTTTCATCGTTTATTCATGTGTATAAAAGAGGATGATGGACACAACTAGAAGAACGTTCAATTTGAAAATGAATTGGTACCAACCAAGTCCTTTCCGAATCAAATCTATGAACCAATTATCCTTCAAATTGTTATGTAAGTGAAAATTTGAAGTGTCTTTTATTGGTGTAATTGCTTCCCCTTGTAGCTGACAAAGAATATAGATGAATGATCATAAATATCAATGATATGGCACTCAAATATCCATGAATACGTAAAAACTAAAAGTAGACAATAGAAGGAAATATCATTAGCTCTTAAAGATACCTTGCATTTTTCTTCAACTTGTTTCGACAGTTTAATTTGACACCTTCAACTAACTTTGAATTAATTGGGATTTAATCGGACTAGCTACATGGCTCTCAGATTTTTCAATGCATTTTCCAGATTAGGCTTTCCCTTGTTCAAGTTAATGGGAAGTTCTCCTGGCCTCTGATTTCTCCCCATTATCAATGGTTGATCATTTTGCCACCTCCAAATTGTGCAAAGAAACTTTTCGGATTGCCATAGCAATCCACGATACAGATGATGAATAACTTAAACTTACCAATCCAATAAAAGCATCATCCCAAACTACAGAAACTTGATACTAAAAAAATCTTAGCATGTACTTTACGCGCAGATACAGGTATCAAATATGAGACATATAATCAATAACTTAAAATTGGACAAAATCCAGTAAATGTCTGCAGAAGAAAAATAACCCTTAATGATTTTCAATTTTCAATGTTTGGTTGGCTCCCAGCCAACACTCAAAACTTAAAGATTAAAATTTAAAATCATTTCAAATGTTGCATAAAAATATAGCAATCATCTCAAATATTATTTTTTTCAAAATCTTTGATTTTTTGAAATTAATCATCTTATGCGTGAAAGCATAGTTTGGGGAAACTATATCATGACCCAAACTCCAGCCTAAAAGAAAAAATAAAAGACAGCATAAGCTATAGAAGCTATAAGGAAATATTCACTCAACAATGTCACATTTTTCATTCACTTTATTTTAGTGGTACAAAAAATGTGTCCAAAAACGTGGATGTATCTCATACGTCTAGTCACTTTCAATTGTATAAACATTTGATTTTGAGTTAGTTTCTTAAAGAATTTAAAATGTCAAAAACTTTGAGAAAATTCATATCTCTCCTTAAAAGACGTCCTAGCCTGCTTCCCATGACAAGTCATATTGGTAGCTTCTGTCTCCTTGCCATCTTAACTCAAATAGAGTGGAAAACTCGATGTCTAATGTCTTGAGTTCCTCTTACCATCTCAGTTTACTTTGTCCTGGTAGAAATTTTCTTGCTACACGCTGATCCTTGATAAAAATACCTATGTGCTCTTCTTGCTCTCTCGGCTGCAAAGAGTCTCCAATGTTGGTCTGTAATGCTTTGGTAACACATTAATTCCTGAAGTGGTACGTGTGGTTGGTGCTACGAAGTATTCACCATTTGTTGGATGTGGCAAACAGTTCACATTAGTGGTCTGGTAGTCTGTTTGGAAAACAAGAAACATGATTTAGCAAGTGAGTGCATTTGTTGCCTTCCAAATTCTTGTCACAGTCCGTGAGATGGCTTCCCAAATCCTACTTTCGATAATTCCAATCATCTTCCCTACAAAATATTTATGATTCATCAATTGAAAAGCACTGCATTCCAATCTATTTGACAAAGACAGACTCGAAGAATCCAAAATAAAGTTATGCAAATTCAACCACACAACCTTTGTGCAACATTATAAGCTTATGCAAGTCAAAGAATTAGCAGAGGCGAAAGAATGACCGGTCAAATACATTGCCATCATTCCATCCCATGCCATTAATCCTTGAGAGAAGATCCACATTTTAGCTGACACTAATATCCAACGGTAACTCTCCTGGTTGTACCTAAAATAATATGTAAATTATCATCACAGAAGGGGAAATAAGGCTTACCCTTTATGATGGACCATTGGATGCAATTTACCAACCTCCTTGCACTGGTTTTAGTCTGAAGCACGCAAAATGCAAGTTCCAACATTTAAAACTTCTCCACCTCTTCTGAGAATAAAAACAACTGACAACTCTGCAAAAGCCTTATCACATGTTAGCTATGAAAATAAGAGAACATGATAAAATTAACATGATGAACATGATCATTCAAAATTAACAAATTAACACCGAATGTATACCGAATTGCAAATCATCAATATGGGATATGGTGTTAAAGCTAGCATCACAAAAGTTGATTTTTTTCATCCTTAAACCCTATTCAACCTATGATCATAGCATAAAAAAATCATAGTTTTTTTAATTTATGGTCCTACCAAGAGAAAGAGGATAATCAAAGAACTGCAAGGCGGTCAGTGATTGTATTCTACTCTAAATAAAATCTATTTAGATGAGTTTCAAGTAGTTCAATTTTTATGATAATATCCTTTAAAGTATCATGTATTTTATTTTTAAGCCCATTCAATTACATTAAGCTAGAATTATCTAGCCTAGTCACTTCTATTATTTTATTTTTTTTATCAAATGAAAGTGATTAATTGTAAATCATATTGGGCAGCTCCATTACGGGGGCCAAAGTGTTCCCTAAAGTGTTTTAAAATTCTTCATATCCAGTGCTCAAAAGACTGGAATGGGTTCCAACATCATTTTCAAAACCAAGAATTTGATTTTTAAAATTTCTACCAAGAAAATAAAGTACGTAGTTCATCAAAAGTATACTTAAGTCGAATAGTTGCCAAGTGTAGTCAAGAGTCATTCCAGTAATTCTCACTCTTAACTTCTCTAAGGGCAAAGATTTTATTTAGAAATGTATTTTTATACAATAAGTCATGTACTCCACATCTTACACTGCATTTGTTTTGTTCACCAAACTTGTTCACCATCTCTCTCTCTCTCTCTCTCTCTCTCTCTCCCCCCCCCCCCCCCCCCCCCCCCCCCCCCCCCCCCCCCCCCCCCCCCCCGCGGGGGGGGGGGGGGCGGGGGGGGGCGGGGGAGGAAAAGGAAGAGGAGAACCCATCCCACACCTGGGGAAAGCCATGTCACGCCCAAGCTGAGCCTTTTGCTGTCATAAATAAATGTGACATATCTGTCATTCTGCCTGGCCGGCTGTTAGCTTTTTGTGCTCATCCTCATGTGACCAACCTGGTCATTTTAAGCTTTTAGTTTGGTGGAAGAGCAGTGAAGCAGGCATAAGCATGAAGATGAGTGGTATTGAGGCATGGCACATGGTTGCTACCAGAAAGGTGAAACAGTGGATAATGTTGAATGTTTAATGTTTTATTTTGTTGTTCTTTCTAAATGTATACGATTTTTATGTGCAAAACAAAATAGACACTCTACTTTATACTATGTATCACTCTACTCTGATCTCCAACTAAAATCTTTCCTATCGCGAGTCCGTCGTACGTGATAAACACATACTAACAGAGAGCTCCGTTTACTTGCTTTCCCCAAAATAATTTTTCCATTTGCTTTCTTGGCTACCCAAATAATTTCCTTGTGCAATATCCCTTTGTACTCTATAGATATTTGAGAACACGCACATCATATCCATCCATTAGCTTTAAAACTTTCAAAATGGATCGTGATTTTGTCGATCTTACGCTAACGCCTAGTTGCTTTAGGTCCGGCGTATGTGAAAGTTGCAATCTTTGACATATACCTTAGCAACAAACTCAATAGATGATTGCATCTCCATGATTTTTGTCCTCGTTTCGGGGACTTGGGAGTTTTAGTCCAGGCCTTGTGCTCTTATCTTTCCATTTCGCTTTAAAAATTAGGTCCATGCTTGAGCTTTATTATCAAGAACACTCTAAAACAAATTTCATCAACTAAGAGAGTAATTTGAGATGAAAACAAATTAAAGTGAAAATGAATTGTGAATGGCACGCGTGCTCCATTTTTACTTAGCCAAAAATTTTAAAAATATCGCCACCAAAACGGCCACGTTTTAATAATCGTACCTACAAATTACGAATAACCTACGCGTTTTTAAGCATTTTTTGCCACGATTTTTAAATCTCTTACTCCTCCACGGTTTCTAAACCGTGGCCAATTACTATACTCCAGACCCAGATCGAGTTCCCGTTAACGAAGCTACCTCGCATTATATTAATCGTTTTCAATAAACAATTCCAATTCCATTAAGACATTCATATATTAAATCCAAAACACAATATACTATAAAAGAACATAATAGCATTCATATTCAAATTACATTAAAAACTTCATATAATATTAAATCATCATCACAAATCCGAGTTGAAATAGAAAGGTTACAATAACTACAACCTCCAACAATAGAGACTTAATTTGATCAAAAGAGTTTCTTATCAACCATTTCGACTTACAAACATTACCAAGAAAAAGTAAGATGATATAGGATGCAGACTTCTCGATTAGCCAATTACGCGAAGGAAGATATTATGATGAGTAGTAATAGCATACTATGGTCGAATGGAGTTGATGTGTATATTTGGGGACACCACACAAGTATTACAAGACTCAAAATATGAAGTACAGGAGCTCCATCTAACTTCTAGCGAGCAACAAAATGCAAGATCGTCCCGAGATACAAGATTTACTTGATATGTTGTCTTCGAGTATCTCCAAGAAGAAAAGCTTTGAGGTTCAAACTTCCATTTGATAGACTCATGTCTACTCACATTCTCCAGACCCGATAGATTGAAGAAATCCTTTGGGATTATAGAATTTGGCGAGCATCTACCTAAATTCCTCCATACCCCAAATGCATTTCTTCAATCCGATGGAGTCCGAAAGAATGTCAGCAGACATGAAGTCTACCAAATAGAAAATTGAATCACCCCTTCTCTTGCGGAAATATCGAAGATGGCCGACCAGACATATCTTGAATTAAGTGACAGCCTTTATATGTTGCTCGCAAGAAGTTAGGCGAAGCCGTAAGTACTACATATTCCGAGCACTTGCAACCTATGGTGGGGTCCTCAAATATACACCAAAACTCCTGATGATCTTTCAAATCAACTCGACCTCAGCATGCATTACTACCCATCGCCATACCTTCTCTTAGCATAATTGGTCTATTCGGTTTGATTCTCATATCATCATCCCTTTCTTCTCTTGGCTTCCTCATACTACATCCTATAAATTATCTACTCTCATGACTTTAGCGAGGAAAATCATGCATGGCTCTGATGTCATTCCAGCCTCATAGCAGTCTAAATCTCGTCTCCTACTATTATTCTACGGTCTCTACAAAATGCTTAGCCACCCATAACCGAAATGGTAGAATCTTGGTCCTCCATGCTGACCCTCACTGACAATTGTATACCCTCGACCTCGGCAACAAGTCGAGCTGGACAGTTCTCATCAACATCAAGTCCACACTATCGGAGCTGTCTAGGTCGGAGCTCCTGAAAAGACAAATTAAATCAAAAGGGTTAATGAAATATATATATATATATTGTACGTAATAGAATTAAGGTCAAAGGATGATAATTATTACCATTGGAACTTGTCTTAAAACATGGTCGTTGGTCATTGTCGCAACGAAGAAGTTGTTTTTCCTAGCCTCTCTTATTAAATTCGACCAATTACCGTCGACATCTCTCGTAACGGAATTAAGGTCAAAATTATTCCCGTTATGGAGGACCCATTCGTCAAGAAGTCCCCATGGATTTACAATGTCCCTTTCAAATATCATTACACGAATAGGTCGATTGTCTCCATCCACACCAAAGAATCGAACCGAAGACTTGTTCCCGCCTCCAATTCACGTGCATGGTAGAAATATGAGAAACCAATGGCGGATAATCCAAGTACTCAAGCCTTCACGATTTGAAGACGGGATAAACGGATATGAAAGGGTTCTCGACCCGACCGAAAGTGAGGTGAATTCCCATTGCATCTTCACTTCATGGAACTTCATTCAGCCAAGTCCTTGGCAATAATTGAAAATACAAGGAGATAATAAAAACATAAATAAAAGCTTCTAGTATATTTATATATATAAATCAGAAATGGCCATGAAATAGTAATCTTACTTATCGCTTCTTTGCTATGAAGACTGTTGTTGGCTTGGCTCCATGAAATAGTCATCTCAAATTGTTGCACCATTCAACATAAAGAATTAAAGATTTATGTCGACTTTTCCGATCCCAAACAGAGTAAATGAGGGTGAATCAATATACTTCCAAATGTGTCAATTAAACCAACATAAAGATAGATTTTACATTCCTTACATAGCAATTACAAATACCAACTATCATACAATAGATGAAAGTGGATGAAATCATTCATGAAAAAGGGACCATAAACAAATTAACACCAAATCGATGCAAAGAAATTAAACCAACGACAGTAAATTAGAGAGTAAACCAACGGAAATAGAGAATCCGATCCAAATCGAGTACATGAGAGTAAATCAGAATACTACCCAAAATGTCAATTACACTAACGAAAATAGATTTTTTCCATTCCTTAAATAACAACTACACTACTATCAATTGCATGTACATGCTAACATTCTAGTTATTCATCAAAATTCACGTAAAAGAATAAATTAACATCACCCAACCCAAATAATAGAGAAGCTTAGATAGAAATCTTACCTTTTAACGAATTTTTGTGGCTGCTCCAAGGAAAACTTGAGAGAGAATGAGAGAATTGAGAGAATTAGGGTTTGAGAAGTGAGAAGTGAGAGTTGTGGTCGAGAAGATTTAAGTGTGATTTTCGCATTTTTCAAGACGATAAAGGAAATCTGAAAAGTTAATTAATCATGTTCATCGATACGGCCACGGTTTTCTAACCGTGGAAATAAAATACGCTCTACACGAGTTTATAAAGCGTGGTGTATTCTCCTTTTAGGCCACACTTTTTTTCGTTGTTAAAAAACTCATGGCGTAAAGTATCTTACGCCATCGGTTTTGCATTCGTGGGAAAAAAATACCACGCTTAAATAACCGTGACCATAGATAGCCTTACGCCACATTTTTTTGACCGTGGAGACGTGTGGTGTGGCGATAGCCCTATTTTCTACTAGCGTCTTTTCATATCAAAAGAGTGAAAGATTAAGCCTTGGATTCAGCATCTTGGACAATTCACGCCACTAGGAAGAGAGCAAACAACTTGGGTATTGGATTTCCATTGACCATGATAGATATTAGAAGTTTTTGTTGTTGTGAGGTAAATCTTCGTAAATCCTTTCTTCTCTTTCATCAAGCAAGTAAGCAATCGCCCAACTAAGGACAATGGTGGTAATCCCAATAAATATTCCTTATCTCCAGTTAAGTTATAATTTTAAATTTTCAAGTTCAAAATTTTCAATTTTTCTAACTTTTCTCAAAAATTTGAAAAACATGTCTTTGAATTTGATTCAAAAACAACTAGGATTAAAGTTCATAACTAGAGACCATTCATTGTCTCCAATTAAGTTAGAGTTGAAAATTTGGAGTAAAATCCTACATATACTATATAGCTCATCATTTTGAGTCAAAATTTCTGTTTTTAAATTTGTCTAAAATCTTTTTTTTTTTTGGCAATTGTCTTAATATCTTAAAAGCATACCTTGAGATAAAATGAAATAAGGATTAGATTTCTTAACGGAGAACCTTTCATTACAATTTATTATATTTGAATTAAATTTCGAGTAAAATCGTCTACTGTAGTCATCATTTGGGTCAAAATTTCCATTTTCAATTTAAGTTCTTAGAAGAGAACCATTCTTTATCATGTTGCATATGCAACAATAACGTGATGACAAGTATTTTGATGTTTGGACTAATACTAAACACCTTATCATAAAATAAGTCCTTAAGGAGCAACAGTTTTACGCTAATTCAAGGATATTTCGTAATTATCGAAAAACCTTTATACCAATTCATTTATAGATCAAAATGAACATTTCTAACGAGAAAAAGAGCACAAAAAGTCCTAACAAATAACGATTGAAATATGAACAAAGCAAAATCATGTATATAGCTTATCAATTTTTTAATAAAATCACGTACTATATCTTATTAACTTTTGAGTAAAATCATGTACTATAACCCTTCATTTAAAATTAACATTAAATAATTAAATATACGAGATTATTAATTTATCGGGTATTAATCGTAGATAAACTAAAATTGCATTAATTGTACACACTACACACGCATGCACGTAAATATTTTATAAGGACGAAATTCTACATGTACTAGTGTACAAATCATAAATTAGAATTATATTGAAAACCATGAATATTACAAAAGTTATCAATGGATTTAGGAAGGCGAAAAAAATACAAGTAAAATATGTGCCATCATTCACTTCCCCGAGCCAATAATCCTTGAGAGAAATACTATGAAAATTATCAACACAGAGGGAAAAAATAAGGCTTACCTTTATGATGGACCATTCAATGCGATTTAGTAACCTCCTTGCACTAGTTTTATCTGAACTGCGCAAAATGTAAATTCCAACATTTAAAACCTTCTCAACCTCTTCTCGAGAATAAATGGTCCGACAACTCTGCAAAAGCCTTATCACATGTGAAATAAGATCTGTCCTTGAATCACAACGACGGACAATGGTACTCAGCATCCAGCCCTAAGCTTCCCCCAACAGTCCCAGCCATGTAGGATCGAAGAGCACAGTTCACATGAGCAACATGCCCACAAACATACTCTCCATCCTATAGTTGCTTCACACCTTATGTAACTGTAACCACCATGGTCAGTATTTACCGTATTGCAACAGAGAATACAACAACAGTCTCGGCAGAAACGAGGTTCATCGCAGCAAACATCACATGGCATCATAGCTAAATTTTGGTCTTGAGCTTGTTTCACTAAACTGCTACACAATTCATTCTCAGCCTTACAATTCACAGCAACAGACAGTTTATCAAGTGCAATGACTTGAACTTTCTCTTCTTCCAAAGGTAATGGGATCAGAGTTTTTAATATCACCTACAAAAGTAGCAAAACTTTCAAGTATGAATCACATATAGTCTTTATGCAGCATCAAACAAAGCTACTGTTAAACAAGAAGTACAAAATTACCATTCAGCAGAACCTATTAACTAGATAATTTAACAGAAATATGACATAAAAAGTAAACAACCATGAAAACATAATTCTTTGTCGAACAAACAAGCTTCATCACAGAGAAAAAAACCTTTTCCAGCTCCGACCTGTTTGATTTTACACAAAATCATTTCCTCCTAACAGGTTTAGCTTGAATAAAAGAATTTCTTGTTTGATTTGGACAATCAAAACTCAAAGAGCCCTTTCCATTTTTTTTAAAAAATACTTCAGTCGTCCATATCCATCCCAAACTCCTTGCTCTTGAGTATTTTAGGCATTCCAACAATCATATCCTCAAAGTGTTGGGAAAAATAGTCTTCTCCCTCAACTTAGCTCTAGTAATTAAGTTTCTTATATAAATTAAGGATCCACGTCTAAGTGGCAACTATACTACATATTGGCAATTAGCCAAATCGGTAAGTTACACCATGAAATAAAATTGTGATGACATAAAAATAGGATTCACAAGATTTTACGTGGTTTATCCTCAAGACTACGTCCACATGACAACTCTTAATAATTCTTCCACAGAAAATAGTAGGTATATAAAGAGAGCTTCTCAACAACTCCATAAATACTGTGCACTATAAATATCTCACAAGGATGCCTCCCAAATTATCTCGGCAAATAAATTTTTAATCGCTCACTCTTTAATAAAAACTTTCTTAAAAGCTCACAAAATCTCCCCTTCTCTCAATTGAAGAACTTCTTCAATTGCTTTGTTGTTGTGGCAAATGGTGTTATGTATTTAATGGTGAAGTTCCACCATCTATTTATAGGCCAATGATTGCTTGCAGATTTTAACATGGACGAGTAAATTTGTTGACAAAACATGCCAATGCCAACAGCGTATTAATTGCAAAGCTTGAGTTCACATTCCATATCCACCACCATTATCAAATGCAATCTTCTCTACGGAAGAATTAATATCACAAATAGTCATTATGTAAACGTGATAGCTAGCTATATCTATCGCCATCTTTTCCTAATGCTAGGAAAGATTTTCCTCCTCTTTTTGAAAAGTCAAAAATTATTGGTGGTTGTTTATGTAATTTAACTAAGCCACATTTCTTTTTATTTTATCTTATTTTATTTTATTAATTACCTTGATCGGTTCCATGTGGAAGAAACCAAAACATCATAAAAAGGCCTATATAATATGCCCATCATTCTCTTCCACATGCCATAAATCCTTGAGATTAAGATCCATATTTAAAGCTTTATAATGGACGAATAAGAGTGATATGAGTTGAGGAAGATGGAGTAAGAAAATGTGAAGATATAAACGATATAATTAGGATTGATAGAGTAAGATCCAAGATGAGATTCAATTTTTTGAATAATAATAAATTGTAGTAGGATGAATATGTGACTTCGTTTGGAGAAAAAAGAGTCGATTAAAGAAGATGAATATGATACATTATTTCATTGTGGAGTTAAAGGTTGTTTGGATGCAGAGATAATGGGATCAATAATGGTGTTTGGTAGTGATAGGATGGTTAGGAGTAAATTTCCCCCTTCAAATATGAATATAATTACCGGGTAGGCATCCGGATGACGCATTTTAATATTGGTCCATCCGCCACACATGTACTTCGTTGACGGAGTTAAGTAAAACAGACTAAATATATATATATATATATATCAATCCCAACGATAACATCGAGGACAAATGCCCAAAATTCATATCTATTGAGTTTTAATGGTTTGTTGAGTTTAACATTGTGAAATGTAAAGACCAAATATATTGTTGGGCCGATTTATTTAAAACTAAATTTTCTAATAATACATATGTGTATGATTTGAGATATATTATCCAAATCTACATATCACGCTTGATAACAAATCTATGCCATTGTATCTTTTCTTCTATCTAGCTCAAAATGTTAGCTATGAAAATCTTTTCTTCTATCTAAGCTCAAAATATTAGCTATGAAAATAAGAGAAACACTATTATGATGTGGATGTGATCATTCAAAATTAATAAATCTAACATCGAATGCACATTTACACAGGTAAATCATCAATCCGGCAAGCTAAAATCAGCATCACAAAAGTTCAATGCTTCCATCCTCACGCCCTATTCAACCATTGATCATAGCGTAGAAACCATAGTTTTTAATTTATGGCCAGTGAAGACAAAGAGGATGACAAAAGAATTGCAAGGTGGTTGTTTTGTACTTTACTCTCAATAAAACATATTTAGATGAGTTTTAAGGAGTTAAATTAGAGTTTATGTTTGATCGATAATATCCTTTAAAATATCATGTATTTTTCTTTTCAAGTCCATTCAATAATTTTAGGGCTAGAATTATTCAACTCTATTATTTTTTAGTATCAAATGACAATAGGAAATTATAAATATATTTTGTAAAAAAAAAAGTTGAACATTTTAATAGAGAATGGAATCCCGGTAGACATGAGTAGTTTTCCCGGGAATCCCATTCCCGGTTTTACCATGTTAATGACGTTCATTAAGACAAGGTAATGGGAAAGACGGATTAAGATAAAACCGGCATTAAGGATACCGATCAAAGAGTCAAACCGGCAATAACAATACCGGTCAAACATTAATTAAGCTTAAACCGGTACTGAAGTATCCGGTCTTCATATATACAAATTTTTTTTCCGAAATTGTTTAGAATGGTCGTGTTGCTGACCAAATTTGACATGGCCCATTCTAGTGTGATTGATGACGTGTCAGTTCTAGTTAAAAACATCACCTGCATATACAAACATTTTCTTTTTTTAACATGTCGCTTGTCTTAGGTGTTTCAAAATCAGTCTAAAAACTCTTTTAAAACCGGGTACTTAAGTACCGGTTTGAAGCAAAAAATTAAAACCGGCTACTTTGTTACCGGTTTGAAGCCAAATGAGAATTAAATAATTAAAACTGGGTACGTGAGTACCGGTTTAAGCAATTAATTAATTAAAATCGGATACATGAGTACCGGTTTAAGCAAAAATTAATTAAAACCGGGAACCTCAATACCGGTCTTACTTAAACCGCATTCCCACTCCCGATTTTACAGTATAATTAACACCCTTAATCCTAATTAGCTATGACCAGGAACTCGTTCCGCAAACAATCATAATGTTCACCTCCACACATTCACTGCTACAAAAGTACTCGTGCCCCAAATGACAATGATTAATAGGATCAGTTTCGAGCAAGCCCATTACAAGGCCGAAGTGTTCCCTCACATGTTCTAAAATTTTTCCATATCCAGTGCTCAAAACACTGACGGGTGTTCCTCCAACAATATTTTCAACCCTTGAAATTTGATTTTTAAAATTTGTTATCAAGAAAATAAAGTAATTCATGAAAATTATATGTAGATTGAAGAATATTTTCCTGTAATTCTCACTCTTAACTTTTAAGAACAGAGATTTTAGTTTAAAAATGTCTTTTTACACAATAACACCGTACTTCACATTCATATTGATTTACCCTATGCTAACTAATTAGTCTAATGTTTTCATTAATCATCCTTTAACATTAGCTAGTTTCTAAACAACTACATCGGAAATGGCTTAATCAAATTTACACACAGTTGATCATAGGAATTATATCATTAATGTACATGTCTTTTCTATTCTCATCACACTTCACTTTATCAATCTACATGTATCTTTCCTTGTCCTACTTCGATTTTCTGAGTAAAATTTATGCTCATAAAAAAAATAGGGGACAGTGGGATATATGTACAACAACCTTTCACTACCACGAAAGGCAATATATATTATCCTCGTTAAAGAGAGATAGTAGTTTGAAACATGCTCTAATTTGAATCTTCATTTTGAAAGCATATATGGATATCTATATATATTTACCTGTAATCTGATAAAAACTCATTATGAGCTCATTTGTTTATACGGTTTTAAACCGATTCTCTATGTGAAAGTTACGCTTTGTCCCATTTCAAGCTCTTGTATTATATAGCTCTTGTATTATATAAATACGTTTTAACATACATATATTAAATAATTAAATTTTTTTTATAAATGGAGTATATTTTTATGCAATTAGTTTTTATTTATTGATCAAGAAATACGTACACAACTTAAAATTATCTTTGAGATGCAATATGCTGCATCAATTACTTACTCCCATTTTACTCAATATTTTTAACAAAACAGAAAGAAAAAAAAGACTATACTACACAATGTGCATGATGTACTCCTTCCGTCCCTAAATAATTAAATATCACGTTTTATATACAAATTACATAAAAAAATTGACAATTAAATTAGAACGGAAGTAGTATAAAACAATGCTACTTGTCGGGATCTCTTAGGTAAGACAACAACTTGGAAAATGCTAAACAAGGTTAAGAACGAGAAAGGTGTCCTAATTTGACCGTAGATTTCTCCCGATTGGATAAATTACAAATATCGGTGAATGGCATTCTATCTCATACTTTTCCCACTCTAACTTTTTCTTGTTGGCGATCTGATGTACACTTTTTACTATCGTACATGAAGATGATATCCAAATCTAACTTATGTTGATTGTAGCTTTATTTACATTTTCAATTTGGCTCCCCACACTGCCAAGAGATCCGCTTAAAGTTGCACTCTGAGATATTGACATTATCTTTGAAGAGCCACACAGGCCAGCAGATAGCAAATCCTCTTTCGGCGAATCGCCTCAAGTCTGACAATCATGGTTAATTGCTACCCATGCTTTTAGAGAGTCCAAGTTACCTTCTAATCCCTCTACTAACACATGCAATTCATCCATGGTGTTCTAAACAAGGACAAATTTATTTTCTGCACGAACTAAGACTGTATGATGGACAACTTGATAAATAGATACATCCTCACTTTTAACACAGATGGAGATAGCTCACTGACCCGACAGAAAATATAATTAATATTCCAATAACTAGATATCTAGCTAATAAGAAACCGGTTATCTCTTTGATTTTCCGATCTTACTTTCATGCACGCCGTTCTGCCTGACCTCTCTTTGTACCCAACACCTTTTTTACTTTTAATTTGAAATTGCATCTGCATGCTTTTTGGACACAAAATAAGTTCATGTTTTTGATGTATTTTAACACTATGTTTTCTAATAACTCATATTCTACGGTACTACCAAGTTACATGGTCCTTACTGGATGACAAATAATAAATTAGATTTTACAAAATCTACAGGCACCTTAATCATCTCTTTTCCTATCTACATACTTTACGCTTGTCAATAATAATTATATGCATATGCCATTGTATCTTTTCTTCTGCCTAGCTCATAATTTTATCTATAAAAATAATGAGTAAAACGTGCATGTTAAATTAACATGATGCGATCATCAAAATTAATGAATGTATACTTAATTACCTGATAAATCATTAATATGATATAACGATTTAAAATTACAGTATCATAAAAACTTGAATGTATTCAATTCCTCAATTTCCAATTCAACCATCATAGCAACATATCCATAGATTTTTATAATTAATAGAAGATAAACATGATATAATTAATCAAATGTAACGAAAATATTTTATCGATTGAATATATTTATTATGTTATACATATTTTTTTTAATTTTGGAAAGTTTAAGAAATATTTTTTCCACAACAATATCTCCATACACTTGATTAATTATATTTTGTCATATTAGTATAAGCATCATATGTTTTTTTTTATATAATTGTATCATATAAAATAGTTTTAATATAATATTTTAAGATAATAAAATGTACACTAATTTTTTTTTATTATTATTGTATGTTTTATGATTGGTAGATATATATTAAATACACCCTGTAAAATTATAAAAATTAATGATTGTCTTATGTCAATTTTTTGTTGAATATTAGTTGTAGAGCCTCTACTGCAATGAGGTGACAGTTTTAGCTTTCTTCCAATAATCACTTTATGTACAGATTGTGAAAAAGGACTTAGAAGGGGTCAAAATATCGATCCATTGGGATTAGAATAGAACATTAAAATCGAAAGACAGATGATTCGTCTTGCGTTGAGAAAGAATTGTAAGTATCTGAAACAATGGGTCAAAAAATAACCCAAAAACAATGCTTGCCTCCTACCAGGCTTCAATAAACCTGGAACTACTAATGTGGTTCGTCATTATCCTATTTTCTTCTTCTATACAAAGTCTAAGAAACCCCTTCCCCATTTCAACGTCGATCTACTAAAACAAAGAGAGTGAGAGTGATTAAAAGTTCAGGTGTCGGCTTGCTTGTATAGCTTAGCACGTGGTTTTGGACTCCTAATCTGATTGTGTCGAAGCTATCGACTTCCTTGTGAGTTCAGCAAGGTCGGCTTCCTGCTGTTTTTAAGATACTTCTGAGAAGCTGAATTCACAATCTTGATGAAGAAGTTCAAAAGCATAAGCCACACAACAGTGTTCCAAATGGCAGCAAATGAAAAATCCCACTTCTTCACCTGATAAGAAATTGGAGACCCAATGAATAAATTCCTACACACTTGATCTGAAAAATTGCCACTTCTTGACTGACATTTGGATTTTGCTAAAAAGAACATTGACTAATTGGTGTATTGTGATTATCCTTAAATTAAGAGGGTAAAATGAAAATAGATATATTTAAATCGTTTGCATCCAACCTTAATATTCGAAGGAGGCGAAGGCTTCATATATTTGTCTTTCATTGCATCAATTTTGGTCTTTAGGCTATGCAAGTAGGAGGAATCAAAACCAGGTATGAGGCCTAGCACCAGGATCAACTCATTTTCTATCCAGTCAAGCAACTGATTGTTACAAACAGAGATGATAAAAACCGTCTGCGGAGGAAGAAATCAAAAAAATTGATTATTAGAAGCTAAAAGACACAAATGAGGCATTAAGCATTTGGCAACACCAACAAAGAATATGGCAAAATTTCACAATAAACCTCTCCATAGAAAGTCTATAACAGAATCCAAAAGCAGAAAAAGAGTACTAAAACAGCCTAACAAACCTGTATGTGAGTTTTTATAATCGCCTTTCCAAACAAGGTTGCAAGGAAAAACTTCCAAAATGGAATTCCAAATTGACCGCACATGATACCAGCTAGGTCAAATAGAGGATTGGGAACCTGCAAGTGCCAGCAAAATATAATATATGCTTATAATATATAAAATGGAAGTTTGCAAAATAAGAAGCGCATGAATCCTAAGATAATCATGCGGCAGACAATTGAAAAGGCAAAACATATAAACTAACCGAAGCAAGCACTAAGATTGTGATGAAGTTCAAATGTTGTGAGTGTGACAAAAACCAGCGTTTAATACGATTTAAATGAGTAGCCATGAATCCCTCAGGGGCCTCGTCCAATTCCTCCATCGCATTAACTGTGTTACCTGAGATGCGCGCTGCAAGAGAATAGAAAACCAGATAATATAAATATATAACCATGAATTCCAATATCGATAGTCCTAGAATATTTAAGATAAAGATTCTTATCTCAAATGCTAAGAGAAATATAACTAATGACAGTTATATTTGCTCTAAGATTACAGTTACAAAAGAACATGTCACTCAGCACAATGTTTAGATTATGCACCTGCCCTTGAGATAAAGTAAGGAGGAAGTTCCCGCAAGTGCAGTTCCAACACCCCATAGGACTGCCTCAATCTGGACTTGAGGCAATATGCTGCTGATCGGAATTTGTATTCCGTCCGGTGATGCAAACAAAGGGGGGCCGAAATCATCACAACTCTTATCAAGCCATGAAGGCCCACTTTTTAGCTGTATTGTATCGTAAATAGCAGTTTTTATGTCAACTCGACCACACTGCATTGCTTTGATTGTGAACAGGGCAATATGAGGACCCAGGTAAAGGACAAAAGTATGCAAACCAGATCCTGAAAGTGAAAAGGGAAACCAGAGGAAGTAGTTAAACACAAATTGCTCTGAAGAGCCAAGCGGACATAAAGAAAGTTCAATGAAGGTACTTCAAGAAAATGAATACAAGTATACAATCCAGACTAACAGCCTTCAGAAACAATGCCGTTTTATTTAAGAAGCTCTAGAAATAGATATACTCATAGCTCAAAGTTTTCTCAATGCTAAAGCAAAACATCACAGCCATGTATGTCAAACAGGACACATGGAAAGAAAGACAGTTTTATGAGAGGCATTTCAAGAAAACTGAGCATAAATAATAAAATTATTTAGAGCTACGAGGATTTACAGGATTTCCAAAAGTTTAGACACTTGATGTATTTCATTATTTTATGTTACTATCGAGACAACAAGTTCCTGGGAGGAGAGGAATATGAAGGGCTAACACAATTACCATAAGCTAGTAAAAGGTTTTAAAATAATAAAACCGTTGAAATATTTCGAGCAATGGTTATGGCAAGGAAAATATAACATTTTTTAGGCATCAATCAACAAACACAAACGAAGCTGTTTGCAAAGTAATCTAAACTGATTGGCTTACCAAGTCCGATTGAAGACGCGACACCAAGCGTGATCCACCACAATCCAAACCGATAGTATTTGGAGAGTTCCTCGACATGCTGAAACCAAATTAAAAAAAAAAAATCAGGTTTCAAGCTAATTAAGATGAATATGCATTAACAAAAGATTCACTCGAATAAACATCCATCCTTCAAGACGACTTTCGCAAACATTTTTCTCAATAAACAGGATAGTAATTACCTTTTCATGAGGACCATCAAAGGCCATAACGAGGACGCCAATAGCAGCTACCAGAGCACTTAAGAGCAGAACTAAGCCACCTTTTGCCCAAATATACAATATAGTCTGCTGGCAATAACTGATAACTGCCAAAACAAAGTACTTTAATGTTTTGAATGGTTGTGTTGTTAGTGTCAGATTCTCTAGTTCTTGCTGTTGCCTGTCCTGTAGAGCTGCAGCCAAAAGAAAATTCGGAGTCAATCAGATGCTACTTTCATTGACATTCTAATAGGATACGGTTGCATTATGTTTCCATTCTATGAGATTTCATTACAACGAATATAATAATACAATGTTCAGCCATGGATAGCTGAAATTACATACGATACACAAACAAGATACAGTGCCTCTAATAGCATACTTTATTCAAAAGTAAAAATTTTGAGCTTGCCAAAACTAATCTTAATATTTGAGAGACTACTAATGCTTAAAATGGCTCATACTGACTAATACTCCAATACAATAACTAAAATTTCACAGTGATTGACATTCACCAATCTACATTAAAGCTTCAAATTTTGAAACATGGCGACAAAACTTCATTTTCAAAGTAGATTATAGCTGCCCAGATGAGGAAGAAAAATAGAGAAATTTAAATCAATTGTTAAAAAAAGGAAACCTCCTTAGCAATTTCAACAAGAACATGTACAAATCAAATGGCAATTAAATGACATGCCTTCAATTGACGTATCCATATCTTGTTGAGAAGAAGTCGCTCCTTTGCCCGATCCCATTTACATATGCTCCAACGACAATGAATATACAGATAGATTGAGATTTGCGATGTACGAGAAAAAAATCGCAGAGAAATTATATTGAAAAAAATATATGGATTTGAGTGAATATGAAGCAATTAGTCTATGGGGTTGATTTGAATCTTGTATTGAGTGAAGGCAAGTTTTCTTCTGTTCGTTTTTTTCAGATTAGATCTGAGATTAGAGAAGCACCAACGATGATCAGAGAGATACTCGATCGACTCGAATGAGTCTGCGTCAAAATCTCTCTCTCTCTCTCTCTCTGTTAAAACGCGACTCCAATAGGGTGAGTTTGGGTTAAACTTCATTTTATGGAAAACATTGTTTTATCGGTCCTAGAATTCTAAAACATTACAAAATTTGGTCCCAATTCATTTTAAGGAAGTTGCACATTGCTCGAATACATAAGTTGATCTAAATTGATATGTAAAAATTATTTCATATTAATAAAATTAAAGAATATTATATATTTAAATTAGATGTAATGAGTATTTTTTTTAAAGTAAGTTTGTTTATTTTTCCAGAATAAATTGAACGAATTTTATATAATGAGAGTATTAAATTATTTATAATTCGATATCTTTTTAAATCTCTTGTTATTTTTGTTATGGTTGCATAATTCAGACATTTTTATATGATCAAGCACGAGAAAAAATAAATTTATCATAAATACTATTACTAATAAAAATATCTTGATAACCTTATTTATTATATAAGCTTATTTGTTTTAAACCAAATATATGACATGGAGAATGTCCTCTTTTCTTTTCTTTTTTTGATGTTACATGGAGAATATCTTGGTTAGGATATCCATAATCAAGTTTAATTTGGTGCAATGTATATCCAGAAAAGAAACGGTGTGGTATAATGGATTGTGATAGTACCTTTTTTTTTTTTTTTGAGCTTGATTGTGATAGTACTTGTTGTTGGTTTCATTGCTTCATATTGATGTGTCCCTCTAGTTTCTGAGTTATAGGTTTAATTTTATAACTCGAGAGGGTATCGGTATGTCCTCATCCATAAAGCTAATCACATTGAAGAATAGATAAATATATAATATAATTGGACTGATCAGTTACCAGCTCAGCTCATTCCAATAACATTAGTAATAAAGTTCAACATCAAAAAAAAAACCATTAGTAATAAAATTATGTATGTAGCCTGAAAAAATTCCCTTGTCGACAAAAAATAATTTTCTTTTTTACTAAAGTGAGTCATGAAATTTTTTTAGGGTACACTGAGATATTTTTATGCCTGAATGTTATGTTTTGGTAACCTTAGGGACTAGAATAGAGGAAAGCAAAATAAAGGTCAACATGTAGGATAAGATGGAAATTTTGTCGTAATCTCCCTTATTATTTTTATCGTTGTCGATAATTAAAGACTCTCCAGTCAATAAACACTATATATACAACCAGCTGATACCGGCAAATACCATAATAAATGAGTTGAAGGTCAACATTATTGTCTGCAATAAAAAACTATATATACCTATATATATATATATATATATATATTTGTTGAGAGGAAGTGTTTTTGAAACCATTGATAATTAGTGCTCTAATTAATACTATGTCGTAGATTAATTCTTCTGAAAGATCATGTTCGAGGATGCAGAAAGATTGCAATCGAGCCGTTCTTGATTTTACATGTTGATGATCATCAATTCATCACCCATGTTAAGAATAACATTTACTGATAGAGAATGAACGTCAACACAACACAACAATAGTCACTGATTAAGACTAAGTGATGTATAGATGAGGGACGGATTATTATTTGTTTATCTCGAGTTAAGACTTAAGAATAGATTAATAGCCAAAGCGCATTATTATGTTATGTTAATTAATATAATGTCACGTATTTAGTGTTTTCCTCGACTAAGTAGTGCGACACTTAGTTAGAATTATTCCTGTAAAGCTAAATCGGCCTTTAGAATTCTAGCGGAAGTCTTAGAATGGCTTAAGAACTCGAAAAAGTAAGCTAGAATATGAGAGAATGAGCTAGCTACGAAAATGCTCTCTATTGCTTAGGAAATGTGTGTTGTGTGTGTTGTGTCCAAATGAATGGGTTCATCCCTTTATATAGTCTACCACTACTCTAGAGAATTCTATACAAGAAAATTCTAGAAAATATACAAGAATGTTCTAGAGAGTCTAGAAGTTCTAGAACTCTGTAGGAAGCATTCTACAAGTGTGTGGAACTTTCCGGAGAAGTCTAGCCCAAGGCGGAGCCTTCTAGAGTATTTCGGAGTCCGATCCTTCCGCAAGCTTTTGGAGCCTTCTCGATCTTTCTAGTCGCTTCTAGAGTATTATGGGGCTTTCTAGTCAAATCGGTATCTTTTCGGATCCATCTTGAACCATCTAGATAATTCTGGAGCATTCCGGGTAGTTGAACCAGCGGAATGTGACATTCTCCCCCACCTAAATCGGCAATGCCCCTATTGCCTCGAGTGACTTGTTTAGGAACTCGGCGATTTCTACCTCGACGGGCTCTTCTCATTCTACGCATTGCCCCAGCCTTTGAGGCTCGCGAGTTCACCAAGTGTTCGCCCAAGTTTCCTCCGATGTCGCGTCCCTTGTAGCCTTGAGTCTCGGCAGGTTGCTCTTTCCCCGATGAGCTTGTCGTGCCTTTGCCCCATTGATCCGTCACCTTTGCCACTCCACCGGACCCTTCCGGCTTGACCCCTATCTTGAGTGTTGGCTTCCCGTTGACATTATGATGACCCTTCATCAACCGCATTGCCGACAACGAAACTTGCTTCAACTCTTCCCTTATAATCGGAACGGTGCATCCTCCCTTATCATATATGCACATCAAGTTGGCAAATGGCATAATGGCTTTGATCTTCTCCAAGAACTCAAGCCAGATGAGTAACACTTAGTCGTCTAGCTTGGTCACATGCATATCCTCCTTTCCCTTCCATTCGCCTACATAAAGCTTCACGTCGTGAGAGATTCCCACAATCGGTGTTGGATCCTTGTTCACGGGCTTCATCATGACGTCCATTTTCCTCCATTTGAGCCCCAACTCTTTAGCGACATCATCTCGGATGAAAGTGTGAGTAGAACAAGTATCCTCCAATGTTCGGATGGTAAGGCCGGCAATCTCCGTATCCACATACCTTGACTTGCCTTCCGCCTTCTTAGTGTTTGCTTTCATGGCATTAATACGTCGGAGCGCGCTCATCCTCATCGGTTCGGAATCCTTCTCTTGCGTCGCGCCTCCACACATCCGCACCTTTATCGGTAATAACCATCGCGGCGAGTTTTCCCTAAGCGAATAAAGGACTTTGTGCGGACCCATGACTTTGTACGGACCCGTGCATGAGAAGCAAACCAAAGCCTTCTTACACGATTTGTTGTTCGTTCGCGCTTGATTATCCTTCCATTGCTTAGTCGAATCTCCCTTGCTCGGCACTCCCCTTCGCCATGCTTCGAATTATCCCATGCTCCCCCACCATGCTCCGGATCGTCTCCCGAAATCTTCTTCTCCAAGTTCCGATAGTCGCTAAGTGATTCGGCAGCGGCAATAGCTTCCCGATAATCCCTTAACTCCACGACGCTTGAGTTCCAATTGAGGCCATCCCGCAAGATCATCCATGAACATGAAGGTAGCATCCTTCTCTTGCATATCCGACACTTCCAACAAGAGCTCGGAGAATTCTTTGATGTACTTCGGATTGTCCCCTTTTGAGTGAGCTTTCGAAGCTTTGCCCGAGCTTCATTTCCGCATTCTTCGATAGAAAAGCACCTTAAGCTCCCTCTTATACTCGCCCCATGATTTGATCGTATAGATGCCCCCCGGACATCCTTGACATTCCAACGCCACCACAAAAATAGCTACGTCGGATAGATATAGCGAAGCCGCATCGAGCTTAGTAGTATCATCCATGTACCCCATCGCTCGAAAGTATTGCTCCATGTTCCATAGGAAATTATCAATTTCTCTTACACTACGAGCCCCATTGTAGTGCTTCGCTTCGGAACCTCCACCCTTGCCGCCGGTAGAGTGATCAATGGCTGGTTCCCATCGCGTCTAAAAGCCTTCATTCGATCCACCTCCAACACCAAGCCGGATAAAGCGAGAGTCTCCCTAGAGTACCTCGAGGCCGGCTACCCGATCTTGAAGCCGCACACTATCTTCCCGTAATATCACATTTTTCACACGCATCGCTTCCACTGTCTCCCTTAACATCGTCAATCGCTTCCTTAAAAACGTTGTTGCGTAGAAGAACTTCTTCACGGAACTTCTTCGAGCCTCTCCTCGAGCTTCCCATGTTGGAACTTAGACTCAAACTAAGACTCTTAAACTCGAATTGTAGATCGTCGGCCCCATGAGCGATCCTCTCACCGAGATCCACCACATCCCGTGAGTGCTTCTCTAATCTTAGTTCAATCACTGGAAACCGATCTTCCCCCCGACTACAAGTTCCTCTAAGCTAGCGAGTCGTGCACCAATTGTGGGATCGACGGATCGATCCATCTTGCTCTTGGATTGCTTCTCCGTATTCTTCTCCGCAACTTTATTTTCATTTCCGGCCATTACGATGACTAGGCTCGATACCACATGTCACGTATTTAGTGTTTTCTCGACTAAGTAGTGCGACACTTAGCTAGAATTGCCCGTGCAAAACTAAATCGACCTTTAGAACCCTAGCAAAAGCCTTAGAATAGCTTAGGAACTCTGAAAGCGAGCTTAGAATGTAAGAGAATTAGCTAAGCTACGAAAATGTTCGTCTATTACTTAGAAATGTGTGTTGTGTCTAAATGAGAGGGTTCACCCCTTTATATAACCTACCACTATTCTAGAGAATTTTATACAATAAGATTCTAGAGAATATGCAAGAGTGTTCTAGAGAGTTTATAAGCTATAGATTCTGTAGGAAGCCTTCTACAAGTGTGTGGAACTTTCCGTAGAAGTCTAGTCCAAGGCGAAGCCTTCTAGAGTCTTCCGAAGTATGATCCTTCGCAAGCTTCGGAACCTTCTCGATCCTTCTAGCCAGCGTCTAGAATATTTCGAATCCTCTTTAGTCAATTTCGTATCTTTTCGGATCCATCTCGAACCATCCGGATAATTTTATAGCATTTCGGGTAGTTGAATCCGCGGAATGTGAGAATAATATACTCGCATGTGATATATATCCCGCTACAAGCAACATAATTTATTTATACAACCCATTATCTTCCCACTACATTTTCTCGAATTGTTTAACCTAACCCTAACTAGCCTATATATTTTATTCTTTTAAATATGAATTCACATTTTTTTTAATATCAAATATAAATATAGTAAAACATTTTTTATTATTTTAAAGTTTCTTTAAAAAAAAATGAATTAGACCAGAATTAGTTGTTTTTTTAAAATTAATCGAGTAATTTTACAAAAAGAGAATTAACAGTATTTAATTGAACTGCGGGAATCAGATGATGCTTTGATTCCTTTCCTTTCATTTTCTCTTATCGGAGAAACCATTTTGCACGACATATATGGCGGTGACTGTGGAGTATTGTATTTGAATTGGATGATTCGAAAGTATATACTAATAGAATATATATATATATATTTACCAGCAGCAAACAGTGTCCCTTACGAAAGTACTTGGCAATTGAAAAGCAACTGGAGAACCGATTAAACGTCCTTATACTAATTTACGTCAATTATAGATATTTGTATTTATTTAACACTCAATGATCAATTTTGTATAAGTTGTCGTTGAGCGTCTAAATATAATTTGATCACCTCCTTATTGTTGTTCGACGATTTTTTGTGGGGAGTTGTTTTCTTAATCCCGCCTGTTCTTTAAATAATTGTGTAAAATATATCATATCTGTCGATTTTGTCTAGTGTGATTAATGGACACACCAAAGTCCAAGCCAAACAAATATGGATCATAACTCAAAAAAAAAAAACAAATATGGATCATGATAGAGCGAGCACAATTCTAGTTGGTGCTTGGTGTGTGTCCGAAATCAAATCTAAAAATACATTTTGACATGATGGGCCAATACCATGATTTGACATTATAAAAGTTTTAATTTACTGCTCAGGTGGGGTTCATTTTACCAGATACTGGGAAGAATGTTAGTCCGATTAACAGTTTATTAGGCCCGATTTAAGTTCGGTCCAACTTTTAGTTCAAGCCCAATAAGTAAGGTTACGTAGAGCAGACGTTACCCCCATGCATAGCCATCCCGATGCAAGTGTCGTATCATATAACACCCATCACATCCGTGATAAATAAGCGAAAAGTTAAAAATATAGGACATTCAATCTCTTTTTAATGCATGAAAAATAAAATATGAATAGAAAAATTGTCCTATTTATTAATAAAATTGAAAAATAATATAAAAATGAGTATCATATTTATAACATCCAAACCTAACAATTTGACAATCTTATTTTTATCCAATACTTATATGAGGGTCTTATTTCCCACATGCCATACTTAAACACTTGTATTGAGCATGCTAAGCATGATGAATAATTTGATTGATACAGTATATCAAAACAAAAAAAATTAACCAAAATCGATTTGAGAATATAGCAATACTGTTATTTAAAGTTAAAGCTGGATTAATTATTATTTAAATAAAATAAGAAGAGGGAAAATTTTATTTAAATTACATGGCATATCAAAGATAATGACGAATTTTGATCATGTTATGTCAGATGGCACCTCAATTTAATTATACGCAGAGAGGCTATTCGCTTTCACAAAAACTATCAATAAGATTTTTTTAATTTGAGGTGACGGGAAAGATGTGTCCTTATCGCAAGCAATCATAATCAAGGATCATTAGCGTTGAGTAGCATACTTAATCATATATTACTCGTTCTCTAATTAAGTGTTTTTTTATATATTTTATATAAAAAGTAACGAACAGCTTAATTAGTGAATCTGAAAGAGTACGAAACAAAGAGGGAGATTAATTTGAGCTGTCATTAGTGATAGCTACACACTCAAGTACTCAACAACCGCCAACTAACTAAAAATAGAACGAATTGCGAGACGACTATTTCACTTGGGCCAACGGTCAAAAGTGTAAGCGAGACAAGATTGAAGAATTGAATATTTGCGGAGAAAAAGTCAACCTATTTTAAAATTATCATAATTTTGATTCGATTGTCGGAATCGCAATTGTAATAATGATTCGAAAAGTTTTTTCGGTAAACTCGGGTTTACCTAGTTGGAGTTCGGAAAGCTCTAGAAAAATTCTTCGTTTTTGTCTATTTCCATAATTTTCGGTTTTTAATTGTTTTTCAGTTCGAAACTATTTAAACACTTTTCCATTATTAATTTCGGCAACTTTGATTAATAATAAACCCTAATTTGAGATTTTTTCAACTGTTCTTTAAATTTCTAGATTGAAGCGCATTTATACGCTACTTAGACTACGTCAACAACAAAAGATCATAATAATATCATTATATATGCCCTACACATATATTGTATCTCTATATTTGAATAGATGATATTTTGAGATTTTTTACGCATACCAATATCATCAACTTCCAAATATAAATCATCTTTACTTTACAATTTTACCATTTTTTTTCCTGATAAATTATTTATTATGTATGAAAAAGAGAATAAAAAAGTAAAAAATATATTGATATTCTAAAAAGATCATATATTTAAAAAAATATATCATCTATTTATATACGGAAGGAATATTTCTTTACAATTAATTTGATATTTGCACATAAATATTATTTGTGGAGTAAATTTCATTCGTAATAGCCTCTTCCTTTCATAAAAAAATAAAAAAAATAAAAAATAAAAAAATTGCCTTTTACAATGGATTGCACTAGTAACGTATATAAAAAAAATTAAATGATCACATCACTCTCATCACACGTCATGTTGTTATCAAACATTAATTAATTTTGATTCAAAAAATTAAATTAATGATTGAAATTTTAATCTTTGAATTCATACTATGTAATCATGCATGTTCGATTTGAAAACAAATTGTAAAATTTTCGATTTGTGTTTTAAGATCACAACCATGCCATATGCAATTGGAGGTTCCAGATTTTATTAGATATAGAGATTTTATATGGACAATCCATTTACATTTTACATACTAGTACAGCATTTTTTAATTGACATTAATATATGCACTTGTAATTATATGATATTAACACACACATGATTCCATAATTAATACACAATGAAACTATCTGATTTAAGCTCCAACCGGAGTAGTGGCGGTGTTAAGAATTGACTCCAGCTCACTCCGACTACGGCTGATTCTTTGACGACGATGATCGCCGCCATCCGTTTGGTTTACCCAGATTTCCGGTATCACTTGTGCTAAATTGTTGACCGTCTCCAATACATAATCAGCTTCTTTACTCTTCACCGTTTTCCCAACCTGTTTATTTATCACATATTTAGGCTAATTAAATGTAAAAGTTCGATCATTAATCGTATGTTAACTATCGATTTCAATTTAGTATACTCGAATAGTCAAATGAAGTGTGTGTGTTTTGAATATATAATATAATGAGAAAGTAACACGTACATCACACATCCATTTAGGTATGATCTAGGAATCGTTCTAGCTCGATCTTGTCTTATTTTATCCATAATAAGAAAGTACTATCTGATCGGGAATATATCGATTCGTTTTTTAAATATTTTACTGTCTAATACGATTCTATCATATTATTATAAATTTTTAATTTTTACAGAGAAAGGAAAAATAAAATGAATGAAACATACCAGAGCAGTTCGGAGGCCCAAAGCCTTGCCAGCGGCGATATTTCGGACATTATCGTCAAAAAACAGCTGCAGAAAGTCAAAGGAACAAACAATACCGCGATTTTAGTGACGTAATCAAACGAACATAACCGCCCAAACACAGAAGAACAATTGATTGAAGTAATTAAATGAATTACAGTGCGGCGAGGATCCACGTCAGCAACGCGGATAGCTAGTTCCATGGCGTCCATTGAAGGCTTGAGAAGCACTGGGAACTCATCAGGACGAGTCGAGTTTGGAAGGTTTTGATTCATCGTCTCGAAGCAAATGATTTTCTCGAAACAATCTTCAATTCCTAATCTCTTGAGAGATCTCATGGCGTGAATCCTGTCTGAATTCGTGAAAATCTACAAATTAACATGCCACCTCGTCAATTAAATAATTAATCGAATTTAAATTAAGCAAGTGGAATACGACTGTCTACTTACGATTTTTCTTTGGGAGATGCTAAGCAAGAGGTTTCGTAATTGAGGGTCTGGCTTGATTGACACGTATGCCAATCTTCCGTGCACGTAACTGATATTATTATTCATCATTTCATAAGAAAAAGGTTGATAAATTAGTTCAACTTTTTACTGTATTTATTTATTTATGAAAGACTTTATAAGAGATTTGTTAATTAATCTCCTAAATTAACTCACTAACCTGTGGTAATCATCAGCGGAAATATCATAGCCTAATGCCTGCAATTTCAAGAATTTACACATCCACCACCGTCAAATTAAAGTCGATTAAAATGAATATTATTACAAATTTAAAAGAAAGAGAGAAAATTGGTGTTAGTTGCTCTACTTACACGTAAACCAGCGAGAGTGCTGCCATGGGATTTGAATAGTTCAACTCTGAGATGTGAAGCTTTATCTTGTCCAAACCCACATTTCTCCACAAGAAAATCTGCTCCAACAAAATAAAAATTTATTTAACTCATTACTAAAATGAATTTTATTTGTTTCCTTTAGTTAGGATAATAATATAAGTATGCAACTCAGTCACTCACCTTCAATGTTTTTCTTAACACCTTGAGCTAAGCCTGTGTTAGCTGGGTAAAGGGTGTCATCCAAATCTGTTTTAAAAAATGAATGAATTTATTAAGCGATAAATTACGAGCTAAGACTATGGCTAAAGATTTTTAACTGACCTGAAAAATGAAAAAAAGAAGGAAGAAATGCTTTAATAGTAATATACCAAAGATTAGGCAGTTAAACGGAGAAACAGAGTTGCTGAAAGAATCCATGGATGAATTAAACAGAGTTAACAATCTTCTTTCTTTGGCGAGTGATCACAAAGCAAATTAAACAAAAGATATATATGTATATATAT
>JANIEQ010000156.1:0-25550 GCA_024708375.1 Oxalis stricta | reverse complement strand
ACATAACCAAGGGCGGATGGATTTGACGGCGGCGTGGGTGCGTACCTTTGAGGAGGAAGTTGTTTTGGAGAGACAAGCTTGGATGTACGCAACCTCTTTCTTGCACGGCTCTTTTTATCGGTGGCGCCATTTCTCTAAATATCGTTTTCGTTTCAGCTTCAAGCCTTCAACCGACTGAGTTAGGAGAGCCAACGATGTTTAGTTCTACTAACACAGAATATAATAATTATGTTTATTTCGAGTTGATGATACTCAAATTTTGGGATGATTAAGTAATAGAGTCCCTATATTGAACGAGGACTCACGTTTATAAGTCCTTGTGTCAAAAAAGACGTTCGAAGGTCCTTATGTTGCTAAGGAATCTTGTTCGGCAATCCCCTGTATCTGTTTTGCCGTGAGCTTTTGCTGACTACACTTCTCTGTTAAGCTTCGCTTAGGTTGCATCTTGGTGGATGATGTGGAATTTTCGTCGACGTGTTCAACTCAAGTGATGTCGCGCAATCAAAAAAATTTGAAGTTATCAAAATAAATAAATAAATTTAAAAACTAAGAAATGTATTGCTACCTAATAAAAAGAGTGATATTTTTTTATTAAATTTAATTTTACTCACTTTAATTTTGAGGAGTGAATAGGGATAATAGCTTGTCTAGGAAGAAAAGTGAATTAGGAGCTTCACATCGTGAAAAAGGGCTTTCGCAGGTTTCTATGTCGAAAAAAAATTTTTGTTGGAAATGGGCTATAATCCGTTTTGCTTGTAATTTTGTCGAGCATGTAGTTTATGTGGCAAATTAAACAGACAAATAAGTGTACTGAACCATCTCTACATCAGATTAATTTTGCCACTTAATGATCCACATCATTTAATTGAACCGAAAAAATCAAAATGAAGCCAAAGGGCATATTGAATCAAACCGAACCAAATCACTTTCTCTTCCTTCACTGAAACAACAAACACGACGTGTTTGCTGAGTGGACTTTACCACATCATTTGTTAAGTTTAATTTTTAAACCAGTTAAATCTCTGAAATTCTAATATTAGTAGAAAAATTAATTAAAGATTTTGTTCTTTTTTCCTCTCTCACTATATCTTCTCCGATCTTCTCAGTTCACACATTCACTCACGTTCTTTTTATTTCTTTATAACTCAACAAAAATTTGGAAAAATCATGAGTAATTGAGGGACGGAGACAATAAAAAAATATTTAAATCACTCAAATTTTAATTTTAATTATATTAATTAATTAGTTCATCCTTTTTTTTCTCTCACTTCATCTTCCTCTCCTCACTCCGAACTCTCTGTATTATGTATCACCTGCAAATTTGACCGACGTTGATCGAGCTTGCAGATCGGACCGACGTTGAACGAAGCATTCAGATCTGGTCGATGTTGATCAAGCTTGTAATCGGACTGACGTTGATCGAGCTAGCAGATCTGACCAACGATCTCTCTCAGGAATCGGCGTCCTTTCTCAATGAAATCGTCGTCTTCCTCAAATTTCATTCTGAGACAACTTGTTGTTTGGTGATTGACTCGACCGACGATGGCGATTGTGGCGACTGGCGAGATAAAACATAAAGGAGGATTTGGAGGAGAAGAAAGAAACAACGCGGTTTAGTTGTTTAACACCTAAGGATTGGAGCTAAATGGTTCAGTTTGGTTCAATATGCTTTTTTGGTTCATTTTGATTTTTTCGGTCCAGTTATAATGATGTTGACCATTACGTGGCAAAATTAATCTGATGTAGAGATGGTTCAGTACACATGGCTGTTTTTAATTGTTATATAAGCTACATGTCAAGCAAAATTACAAAGCAAAACGGATATAGCCTCTTCCTAGACCAAAATTTTTCGATACAAGGACATTCAAGAACTCTTATTTTCGATAAAAATTTCCGGACCACTTCTTCTTCCGACACGAACGAGTCTTTTATGAGGCATGTTATCCCAAAGTGAATATTGTCATTTGAAACGCTATCCGACCACTATGTACTCCAATCGTAGGATTTTAAGTTAGCCATTTTTTATGTGAGGCTTGCAATTTCATCTGGCTACTCAAATGTTAATTATCTCTGAATCTGATGCGTTGATAATTGTTAAAAATATTATTAACATAGACGATTATTTTTATTTTTATTTTTATCATTTATAAGATCAAAACATTCTGTATCCGCTTTTGAATTCCACTCTTTTGTTTATGTCTTTCGAACAGTTAATCATCTTACTCTTTTTATTTATGTCACTCGTTAAAGAGTGCAATCGATTTGCATGAAATCAACCAATATTTATCAATAAAAAAAAATTAAGTCTCAAGTTAATCAGAAAAAGTTAGCCAATCTTTATGTTTAGACCCACTATTTGAAGTTAACTTTGCCATTCATAGGGACATATATAGAAGCTAGAAAATTAAATGTGATAAAAATTCAATTTTTGCCAAATTAAAAGTAAATGTAAAAGTGAATATTTGTTTATCATGATCCCATTAGAAAGAAGACACGTTTAGGTCTCACAGCTGAGTTGTCAAAAATCTACATTTACAAATGTTGATTCCCAATATGGAATCGTGCCAAAATTTTCAACAAGCTGTAAGTTTCATTTGCTAAAAGATGAAATTCAGTTACATATAATAATTAAGGCAACATATACTCTTTATCTAGTTTTTTTCTTTCATGTTTTATTTTTTAATATATTTGATATCATATCCATTATTATTGCTATCATTCTTTTTTAATTATGATAATTAAAAATATGTACTATACTCTCGCTTATATACTAGATGCACTAGCTAGCTATTGCTCCATCTCCACTGAAATCTTAATAATGTCGAATTACGCAACAACAAGGTGAACAACAACATGAGTACAGGATCAATCTAGTGGAGAGACTCAATCCAAAGAGATGATTCAAATCATGGAATGCAAGTATGGAGAATGTAGACGCAACCATGCAGCCTCCATTCGCGTGTTACGCTATGGATGGTTGTGAGAGTTCATATTCTCTAACAATGAAATTAATAATTTATACCAATAATATCGATGATGCTTCATTTCTTTGCGCTGCATGTGTCTGTCACCGGAATTTCCACCCGAAACTTTCTGCCAACCCATCACCACCGGCATCCCCGTTTTGGATGATGGCCCCAAATGGAGAATTAGCTACGAAAGGGGGAAGAAGAGGTGGGGGAGCTGGTGGGGGCAAGGAAAAGAGGACCAAGTTTACGGAGGGAGCGAAGCGGGGAGCGGAGCGAGACCCGAAAGATTATGGAATCATTTTACCTAAAATTTTAAAATTTTAGGACTACGACATCAATTTTCTCAAATTATAAAATCATTTTTGACATAAATTATACTAAAATTGAAGAAAAATATACTAAAATTAAAGAATTTTTTTTTATGACCCCATAGAGCAGAAGTGTAAGATGACAGCTTTCGCGACGGAGAAATTGGGGTGGAAGGCTGAGAAGCATCAGAATCACGAGATTGACAACTTCTATATGTCCCTTGGAATCACTAGGCGTGTTTTAAGGTTTGGTTGAGCAACAACAAGAACAAGAAGAAACATGCATTAGCTCATGGTCTTAGTCTTGGTGTCAACAACTGTAATCCTTTAATTTCCTAGCAGCTTGTTTTTATGTATGATCGATGTCAACTATTATATATGGTTGATCAATGTAATTGATCTGGAAAATAACTATATATAATCAAGTTTAAGTTGAATGGAAATGTATCCAATTTAATTGCATGCAGTTTTATCTATATCCTGACATTAATAGTTGTAAAGGGCTAGAATAATAAATTTTCAGAAAAAAGACCACATGACTATCAGGCAGGCACGAAGCTACGTGCATTTTGCTAGGGCCAGGGCCCTATCCTAAAGTTTGGAAGAAAAATTGAACTTTACAATATGAATATATAATTAGTACTTTCCAGCGTTGTATACTAAATGAGAAAGTGGCGTATTGGTAGTCCTATATCAAAGTGTACCATTTTTCCCCTATCAAGCCTAACAACACCATTTTTTTAATTTTTTTTTATCGATCCTATCCAAATTTTAATCTTAACTTCGTCCTTACTATCAGGGGAGCGGCTGGATCAGAGTGCAGCGCTAACTCAGATGTATCCAGCTTCGATCGGATTATCGACCCTTGTTCAATAGATCAGAAAGATTTTTGTGTCACGTATATCGATTGTATGACTTGTAACGAATAATTTATGAAGTGCATCGAGAGTATCGACAGGAAGGGAGGTGAGACCCTTTGAAATATGGGGTCAATTATATTAATATTTTAATTTTCAAAATAATAAGGTTGATTTTTTATAAGGTTATTTTAACACTAAATATATCATTATCTCCGCATAAAAATAGTTATCTATAATTGTAAATTTTTCTTATACAATTCATACGTAAATATCGAGAAATATTTATTTTTAAACAGAAGCAGTACTAATTAAAGATTTTATTAGTATGACTCCACTTAATGATGAAGAGCTCCTCCCCCGCGAGAATCGCCCAAATTGAAACTAGCTTATTAATTTCATTCATACTGTATTATATATTTTTCATTTTAAAATAATTGATGTTTTAAATTTTAATGTTATGTATAATTATTAGATATAATAGGAATATTTTTTATAATGAAAATATTTATTAAATCTATACATGATGTTTTGTTTAATTTGAGAAATTTGAGAAATTTTTTTCATAAAAAATATTTTTCATATCACTTAATTAATTACAAATGCCATCAAAATTTAAAATATCAATTATTATGAATTGGAGGTAGTATATACTTAAACGTGAGAATTATAGCCGACTGTATTCCATGTGGATTGTTGCGTACTAGTTCGTTGTTGTTGCTGCTAGTGTTTACACGACGTGTATATACGTCACTTGTAAGTTCTAAAGTTGCATGTGATCATGGAGGAGGAAAGTGGCTGTTGATGAGTTGTGGATAATCAAATACTTGTATGTAAATTCCAAACAGTATGTATATTAATTTTTTGCAATAATAATTTTCTATGTTAGTTAATCTCATCAAAATAAGAAATTATTACGGAATTGGGAGAGAAAACTGTGTGGACAGGATAAAAGAGAGCGCGGGAAATATTCTACGACGCCTCCGATAATCAATAAATTCTTTTACTTTTCTTTTTTGATAATAATTAAATTCTTTTACTTTACATCCATCATTAATCTAGTTAGCTGTAATTATCTCAAAATCATCGGGTCCCTTGAATCCAAAACACCACCATTCTCATTCTCCACGTTTACGAAACGAACGCTCCTCTTAATCTCTGTATAGTTTTATTACTTTACATCAGATCTGCAGCTGTAGCGGACTTCGAATTTCCTTTAGAGGTATTTTCTTATAAATTTGTATTCCAGACAAGGAAACAATCTACACAAGGCTCTCAATTTTTTTATTTCCTTATTTGTAGATCTGATTTTATTTTGATAAAAAATGAAATCATTTGATTCTTCTTTTTTTGGGGAATTCTGTTTTCATGTTTTTACAAATTTCTCAGCTCATGATGTGATTGGGATCTCACTAAACCATCACTGTAACAGGATAATTCAGATTTGTGAGAAAATAAAAAATATTCGTAGACTTGAATTTTCAACTATTTTTTCTTTTTTTTTTTTTGTTTTTTTCTGCTAAGAATCTGGACTCTAGAGAAATTGTTCAGGAATTACAATAATTTTACTGTATGAGTTAAATAATGTTAAAACCATGTGATAGCTTTCCTGACAAGTTGTTGTGTTACATTTTATTTCTAGGATATGCTGTTCTGCTGAAGATGGACAATCAATGTGAGCTCCTTTGATCCTGTTTGATCAGAAGTTCTGTAGGAAAGTAAAATTGGAGATAGAAATATTCATCAATAACTCTTAACCGGTGGTTAGGAATTCGTACAAATGGAAGAGTTTAAAGCAGGTTGAATTTCCTAGAATCCTGTCAGCTGTTTCTGTTCAGTTTTATAGGAGTAATTAGTTAGAAGCCTTGATGCTGAGTTAATGAATATCCTGTGATATTTTCAGAAGCCGATGAGAAAGTATCGAAGATTCTGAAGCTTATTAAGAACAAAGGCAAAGGCAAAGGTGGAAGCTCGAATACGAAAAAGGATTCGGAACTTGTTAAACTTGTTCAAGATTTTCACAGACATTTCCAGCCACTGTATGCCAAGTATGATGGCCTTAAAGAAGAAGGGGAGGATAAGAAATCTAAGAATGAAAAGGGCAAAAAAGGAAGTTATAATAATTCGTCTTCTTCATCATCTAGTTCGGGTTCCGAATACTATTCTTCAGAGGACGTTGAAGGCACAACTAAGCTGAAATCAGCAGATTCTCAGGAAAAGGTCATGAAAGCTGAGATAATGTCACTTCAAGAACAGAAAAAGAGTTTGAAGCACAGATGGAAAAGACAAATCCTAGAACTCTCAGAGAAAAATAAAGGGTTGAATTCGCGTGTTTTGGAATTAGAATCGATATTAGCAGAGAAAGACAATGAGACGAAATTCACTCCTAAAATTGAAAACTTGATGGGCACGCTTGTTAACTTGCAAAAGGAGTTGGACTGTTTGCGCGCCGAAAAGGGAGAGTTGGAAGGAAACATGGCATCTAAAAAGAATAAATCCACAGCTCAGGTCAAGGGTCTCAACAACAAGATCAATACGATGCAGAACGAAATGGATTCACTTTGGAAGGAGAAATCTGATTTAGAATCTCTGCTGGAAGACAAGAGCAATGAAATCTCTCAAAACATGATTCAGATTAGCAACCTTCAAAATGAGGCCAATTTCTTAAGGGCTGGAAGAAATGAAGAATCAGGAGATTTAAACGATCAATTAGAAGATTTGCTCCAGGAACTCGGTTATCTTCGAAGTCAAAAGACCGAATTAGAATCACAGCTCGAGGAAAAAACGAAAGAAACTTCGGAAACCATGATTGAAATTGGTACTCTTAAAATAAAGTTAGCCAGGAGAAATGCAATTGAGCTGAGAATGCTGGAAGAGCGAGAAGGCCTCTTGTCCAAGATAAAGGACTTGGAAGTTGAAGTAGACTCTTTCTTCGAGTCTCAAGAAAGAATTAGAAGATCAAGTAAAGAGGAAATCCAACAAGTCTGATCAGTTGAAAAGGGAAAACGAGGGACTTGTTCGTAAAATTGGTAAATTAGAAGGAACTCTGAAAGAGAAAGCAGAGAAGCTTTTGGCTATGGAAAAGAAATACGACGACAAAGAAACTGAAGACTTGACACACATTTCAGCATTGGAAGCACAATCTGATAACTTGCAGCAGGAGCTATTTTCCTTGCAGGGGCAAAAGAGTCAATTGGAAGCCGAGAATGTCAATTTAAGAAGCAAAATTGCAGACTTAGAGACAGTTCTGAAGCAGCACGAGAGCAATGTTCCCAAACTCACTGATCAGAAACAAGGCAAGGGTGGTTCTAGATTCAACATACACCTTACGGAAAGGAAAATGGAAGAATTAGCTGAAGAATTCAGGAAGAAATGCGAAGATAGTATTCGTATTTTGTCGAGAAGAATCCTGGTAGCAGAACAAACACATTTCGAGAACAAAGAGAACTATAAGAGGACCTCAGAGAGACTAGAGCAAGAAAATAAACTTCTAGAAGACGAGCTTAGGAAATTGAAGGAAGTTCTCAAAGCTGGAAGTGATACACTGACGAGATTCGACTTCGTGGTCAAGAAACTAGAAGGAAATGGCGAATACGTCGACAGGATCTGTAGAATGTCGAATGAGGTTTTCCTTATAAAGAGTTGGGTGACAGGACATAATAATAAGACAAAACAGCTGCAACATAGTTTCGATTGTCTGGTCGCAAGACTCGACGACAAGGAAGAGCAAGAATTCTTGTTAAGAGAGAAAGTTTGGAAGCTCGAGGCGAAACTAGGGAAGGAAGGTGGAGATAAACTTAATTTGATGAAAGCAGTAAACCAGTTAGAGAAGAAAGTTGGAGAATTGGAGAAGAATATAAGTGAGAAAGATGTTAGATTGGTTGATCTTGGAGAGGAGAAGAGAAAAGCTATAAGGCAGCTCTGTGTTCTGATCGATTATCATAGAGATCGATCCGTTCATCTTAAGAATGTCATCAATTCTAGAAGCAGGCAACCTTAAATTACTTCAAGTATATATATTTTTCTTAATCATTCAAAATAAAAAATCATTTTATTTAATTTAGTGCATTGTGGGGTGTCTGGTTTATCCACACCTCATCCCAGCGAAAAAAAGAAAAGAAATTCGTTCTTTTATTATCTGACTTTTATGTTGTATACTATATGAAGTAACATAAATTAACTATCAGTAAAGTTGTATGTTTCTTCTTTGGATTTATTTTTCCCCTGCAATTTACAGAATTAAATTTGATTTCAATATATCAAACATGTTCAACTTGAAACTGTATTGGCGTGGCACCAAAGAAAAGTTTTTTCCCTATTGTAAAATTTAGTAGCAGACTTATTCTTTGAGAAGATGCTATTGACCATTTCATTATATATCAAAATGGTTTATGGTTTAGATCAGAGTGGGGCATTGTTAGACAGACAGAGTTGGTAGTAGACTAGTAGTTGTTGCCATCTCAAAAAAGGAGGGCAAGAAAATTTCTTCCCCTGACCCAATTATAACTTTATATAAGTACACCTGATCGTGGGCCGGTTCCGACTCTGAACCGAACTGGCTCTGGTCAAATCCAAAATCGGACCGATCAACAGTTGAATTGGCTCCGAAACCCTTTACAGCAAAGGTCATGGCCGGTTTATACAATTGTAACTGATTAGCTGACGATTCACACCTGGATTGAGCCATTTCATGAACCAAATTTTCGATCCGTTTAAAACCAATTAATAAATAAGAAATAATTTTTTCTTATCATTAATTTTATCAGTTACTTATAATATCATTATAAACGACTCTTTATATTTTATTTAATTATATTAAAAATTTCTATCTAAATAACAATTTAAATCAATAAAAAAATCAAAAATATTAAATATAAACTTGAACCGATCCTAAACCGTACCTGAATCGCATGTCAATAGTTCATTTACGGTTCTAAAATTTTACGAATCGAAACCGACCCGAGAATCGTCTTAAGATCAGGTTCATTGAACCGATCAGAACCGTCTAAAAATCAGTTCATGAACCGGGTCATCCGAAAACTGAATCTGAACTGTCGTTTCATTGAACCGGAACCGGCCACCGTGAGCAGGGTCTTTTATAAGTAACATCATGTTTTGGCATACTAATATAATTTAATGGGCCTTTATTGGGCCCCATACTGTATCTTGCAATAAATGTGGTCCATTTCCTTCGCTTTCTTTTTCTTTGTACTGTATATCGCCCTTTTGTCAACGAATTTATTAGCATTTCCGTCAAAATTCACTCCCGTGTTACACCGTATTATTATGTTTGAAATATTCAATTTCATCCGATATAAGTATATAACTCGGTTTATAAATTTTAATTTCCTGTCAAAACTAAATTAACTTCTTTCTTTCTCAAGTAGTGATCGTAATTGTATCATTATGCAACTTTTTTTTTTTTTTTGATGAATATATCATTATGCAACTTCCATGGATTGACTTGGAATGATGTTTGAAGGACATTGCAGTGTATAGTAAAGTCAACCTTCACTACCATCGAATTTTGCAGGTTTTCAGTTACAGTCCCCCAAAACGACGCGTTTCTGTTTCTCCTTTCTTTTTTTATTTCAGTGGATTTTTTTTTTTCTTTTGGGGGCATCCGTGCCATCTGTAATTCCTTCCCTCCAAAATTTATCTTCAACAACAACTTACTTAGAGTGGCCGCTGTACTTCTTCTTCTTCTTCTTCTTCTTCTTCTTCGAGGTAATCTCTTTTTCTATTTTGCACTAGTATATTTGTTGTACACCATCAACACTAAGCGAAGAGAGCACAAATGTAGTATGTATGTATGTATGTACTTGATTGCTGTTTGCTTGTAATTTTTCATGGCTTATTTGTTTGGGTTGTTTAATTTCTAAGTACCTCATTTGCTAGGATGTCGTTAGATCATTTAGCTGAATTTCTTGTAATTATGATGCAGCCGAGACGAAATTGCCTGCAACTGATGCAATTTTAGGTAATTTTACCGAACAATCGGAGATTTGCTTAGGACAGAGATTTTTGAAATATCGATTTGTCTTAAGCAAAAGTATAGTTCCCATTCCCAAATCCATATTGAAAATGTTAATTTGATTCTCACTTCTTCAACCACACACACCGAAGGGAAGAAAATTTGGTAAGGGATAGTGATAAGGTTAAGTTTGTGAAGTAGAGAAATCAAAGGCATGGATAGGCGCTCCTCGAAGCAACCAATTGACGATTGGGATTGGGAGTTTCATAATATGAATACGTATAAATTCAGATCCGTCGGAATTTCACCGAGAACAAATAACCATGGTGGGTCTTCGAGCATCGAGCGAGGTACGGACTATTTCCTCTGGTGATAGATATGGGAGATTCTCAACTTATGCGCAAGAGGGACCCTCTTATTCTAGCATGATGAACCTCATTATGGCGATGAATTTTCTAAACAGGAGAGAGCTGAGATTCTTAGAAAGCTAGATGAGATGAAGGTTCAACTTACGCAGATCATTAGGTGTTGATCCCTCAAGTTTACCACAAAAGCTCGATAGACCTTCCAATTCACCGTATGAAAACCTGAAGCACTCACCCAATAACCATTATCTTCATAACAATGTTAGAGTACGTGTCAACAACAATATCCATTGATTTATCAACCTACCAATGACTGCAACTACAAAAACCTACAAGCTCCTTCACGAATCTCCCCTCCTGTGTCTGGTTATGGAGACTTTCGAAACGATGGAATCAGCTCCGATCTCAACCCACCATGATTATCCTGTCAAATATGTGGGAAAGATGAACAATTCAACAAGAAGTCCTCATTTATTACATTCTCAAGATTATGATTTTGAAGAGAGTTTGAGAAGAGACGTCAAAGAAGGATGGCGAAAAGCTGGAGACATAAACCAGATTACTTATCCTGTAGCTGGTGCTGCTCCATTTATCACATGTTACAAATGCTTGAGTTGCTTTAGCATTGCCTCTAAGATTGAGAAAAACGTCATCAGAAACTAAAGTGTGGTGGATGCTCAGCTGTTATCTCATTTTCATTAGAGAACAAAAGGCTGGTTTTTCTGTTCCCGAGGAGAAGCAGTTTTGTTCTCTGTCTGATGATGGGATTCAGAGCCACTGGACAAGTTTCCAGAAATTACTACTATTTCTTCAAATGTTGATGGCTCAAACCTTAGTGTGGATAATTTATCTTGTCAAGAGAAGTTCGATGATTCTTCCGATGATCATTCTCCGACAACACACAAAGACGAAAATGTTATTTGTGATACTGCAACCGAATATGTGTCGGAGAAAACTGAGGTAGAAGTTTCTTACGATGAGTATTCGAATACGAATCCATCAGAGAGACAACTCCCATGAGATAAGCAGTGACAAGAATCCGTCCGAGATGAATGAAGATCAAAGTGTGGATAATGAAACAGCAAATGTGTTTTAGAATTGCCAACCTATACCACATCGTATAGTTAAGAAGGCTGAAAAGCTCGCAGGGGTGATTCTCCCAGGAGATTACTGGTAGAATACCAACTGGCAACTGGCTTCCATATATTAAGATAAAGAAATAGTATTTGCTGCTTGTGTAGTTTTTTATTTGTTTATTTATTTTGTTCTAACTAGGCACGACTTTCAAGGTGGATTCTGGGGTCCCATGGGCCGGCCTTGCCTTGGCATAATTCCGCAAGATACGCTACCATCATCAAGATTATAAATTCCCTAGCTTGACCTCATGTTTTTCGTAAGTTTATTGATTTGAGCATATTTGGTTTTGATTGCAGCCATTCATTTGGGAATTCAACTATCCAATGCCAGAAACTTGTTCTGGTGGAAACACAAGTGTATTTGTAAATGGCAGAGAACTCCATGAGAAAGATTTGGAGTTGCTTGCAGAGAGAGGATTGCCAACTACTAGCAACAAGAAATATAAAGTCCAAATTACTGGGAAAGTCAAGGATGAAGAGAGCGGCCAAGAACTTGATAAGCTAGGCAAGCTTGCTCAACGTAAGTCCCTGTTTTTGCAATTAAATTGTAGAAATACTCTCTTCGGGATTATTCTTATGACATGATTATTGACTGTTAAAGAAATTTGAACAGGGTTCTCAAGATGAAACGTGGATTTGGTATGCGAGTTCCCTAACAGGCGTGGGTGTATCATTAGAATGAAGTTTCAGTTTACATGGTATCTTATTCTTTTAGTACAAGTTAACTGGCAAGAAATCATTAGTTTAACAAGGTTATTGTGTATATCATTATCATGTGTTTACAGTAGTCTTGTTCTGCTAATCTCTGTATAATACAGTAGTTACAATGAGTTCACACGGAAATGATTAGTGAAAGAAGCTGTATTTAGTTTAATTTTCTCTTATAATGTTAGAGATTTGTTTCTGATGTTTATAATCAGAATGACGAAAAACAACAATTATATATCCACGTCTAATGATCTAAAGCAATGAAATTGTTGTACAAGCGACACACTCTCGTTATGATAGAGCCTCTACCCAAATTCATCACCCACCAACATCCTACATTTTAGTGATATTTTCATATTGTTTGATGTTTTTACGGTAGACGGAGATGTTGTGTTTATCATTTTTAGACTTTATATTTAACGAGATCTAAACAATTTTTATAAGTTTACTCAATATAGTGTCAATTGAACCAAAATTATTGGGTTAGAACACAATTGAATGCGAGTCAGTTTAAGAATTTCGTTTTCAAATGTGCGATATATTTCCCGTCAATGTTTCTATGAAAGTCAATTGTTTCTCCAACCCGTGACCGATTCCATTTTGTCGAGTACGTGAACGTTTCAGACAGATTTCGGATAGATATCAGTTTTCAACATTTCCGGAACGAGCACTTAGTAGGCGTCTCCCTGCATCATAGGTTAGAGGATCATCCAATGATTCGAATCCATGTCACTAATCTAATCCAATCTATGACCTAATTGGACATGTAGATCGTTTCCAATTACGCGTTTAGAGTTACTAACAACCCAATTAGCTAGAAGCCCCAATCCAATATTATAAAAGTACCTGTCAACGCTCAAAAAATTACATACTTGAAAATGTGAATTTCAGATCTGAATTTAACCTTTTTCTACTCTATTCAAATATTTTTCTCTTATCTTTGAAATTTGAAATTTTGAATTGTAAGACCGTTACCCCTCCTCCCACTCTCACATTTCCCCCACTATAAACTCACTTGTATCAAATTCAAATATCACTACCAGTCTTTCGACCGTAGTATTTCCCCTCTCTCAAATCTATTTGAGTATTTGTTCAATCTTTTTCTCAATTCTTTTCTTCAATCCTGCAGTGGATTCCTTGAACACTAGCCAAAACCTTCCCAAGGGGAAACGAAACAGCAGAAAGGCACTAAAACAAGAGAACTCAACAATAAACGAAGCCAATATACTGGCGGCTCAAGTCGAGGAACCGTCGCCGATTCCTCCTCAATCGGTAGATGATTCTTCTAAAGAACCTCTCTACCTAGAAAAACAAAGCTGCGGCCGCAGAAGAAGGTGAAACAGTCTGCTAGAAGAGATGCAGGAGATGCAAGAGATGCTCGAGAAGGTGAGATTGATAAGGAGGAGAAAGCAGGATCTATTGAAGGGAGAAAGGTGAGATGCTGAAGATGAAGGAAGAGGGGCTTCAAGACAAAGGAAAAGAGTTGAAGAAGCTTCAGAAATTGAAGGAGTTCAAGCCTACCATGGTAATTTCTACTAATCACTTTTATCTGTACTTTACTATTGGATGATCTGTTTAGTTGTCATGAAATGATGATCAGATCTAGTATTTGAAACTAGTCACCATGGGTATTTGTAGTGGATTTTGTCCATGGTACTGATCCTGTTTGGTTATCCAGAAACGATGAAACTATATTGTAGGCTCTTGTGAATTCGTGACTGTGTTGGACTATGGTTCCTGGATTGATAAGCATTATGAGACGGACGGACTTTTTGATTTGTTTTTGTTCCTTTGAATTTTCAAGAACTTCCCCATATTCAAAGGGGAGGATTGACAACATTAAAGGACAAGAAGAAGAAGGGAGGTGCTAGAACTGAAAAGGCCTCCTACACCCTTACATCTTGTGGCTCAAAAGATCAATGGAATAAGGTATATGTCACTGAATTACTTGCTCTCCTAAATTTCACAATGATGCCAGGTTGTTTTTTGGAATTTGCATTTTCGTATTACGATTTCTAAGTTTTTGGGGTTTTTTTAATTTGCAGGCCAAGGAAGAAAACCCTGAAGCAGAATTCAAAGATATCTCGAACATTTTGGGTGAGGAAATGGAGGACTGAGACTGCTGAAGAGAAGAAACCTTATGGGGAGAAGTTGCCAAGCTGAGAAAGAGGCATATCTACAGGTGATTAACAAAAGAGAAACGTGAGACTGAAGCGATGAAGCTTTTAGAAGAAGAGCATAAACAGAAGACTGCCATGTGGAATTGCTTGAGACAATACCTCCAGATTCAAAGAAGAAGCAGAGAAGGAGACCGTCAACAAAAAGACCAAGTAGAGTCTCTATCTCTCTATTTTTGAAGTAAATTGATCGATTTGTAATAATAATAGTCACCACTCACTTTTTATGTAATATGAAAATTCAGGAAAGAGAAGGATCCGTTTGAAGCCAAAGCAGCCTATGTCGGCTTACTTTCTGTTACTCAAATGAGAAGGAGGGCAGCTCTAGTGGCTGAGAACAAGAATGTGTTGGAGATAGCAAAGATCACGGGTGAAGAATGGAAGAAGATGACTGAAAAGGAGAAAGGACCATACGAATTGTTGGCTAAGAAGAATAAGGAGAGAGTATTTGGAGGAATTGGAAGCTTACAAGCAGATGAAGAGTGAAGAAGCTGATACCCTCAAGAAGGAAGAGGAGGAGATGATGAAACTTCAAAAGCAGGAAGCAATGCAAATGCTCAAGAAGAAGGAAGACCGATAACATAATCAAGGTATAATAATAAACCAGCCATTCATTTTGCTTTGTAATCTAATGATTAATTGTTGGGTTTTTTATTTGAAAGCTGATGTTGTAATGCGAGAAAAACCAAGGAAGAGGTTCGTATGAAGAAAAAAGAAGAGAAGAAAATTGTGGATCCGAACAAGCCTAAGAAGCCTGCTTCTTCCTACCTTCTGTTCAGGTAAATTTACATCAAAATCCCAATTACACGTTCGAGTATATATATTAGGGTTAGATTGATTGGATGTATATATATTGTGTGTGATGATGGATTGTGCAGCAAGGATAGCAAGGAAAACTCTCCAGGAAGAGAAGAAGGAAGGGATGAACAATTCCACACTGACTGCAATGATATCAGTGAAATGGAAGGAACTTGGTGAAGAAGAAAAGGCAGGTATGGAGATGCCAAAGCAGCTGAAGCCATCCTTGGAAGCATACAAGAAGGAGATTGAAGAATACAACAAAGTCTGTTGGAGCAGCAGCAAGCGTGGAGGAGGAAGTCAAGTCAAAGAAGAAAGAAATGATTGTTTTTGAAAGTCTACTATACTACTACTAGACTAGTTAGTTTAATTTGGCTATTTGTTTGATAGCCCTATCTTGGATCTTAATTTGTTTATGTACTCCGTTCTTTTTCGAAATTAATTTCAGACTCCATTATTAATTAGCCGATAAATTTCGCATTTGATCGTAGAATTTTGAAAGTTCATTGCTGGTCCTTCTCAGAATTTGTGGCTTTGTGAAGTGGATTTGTTTTCACAAATTATCCACACGCCATAGTTTTTTTCAATAAAAAATAATCTTAAATGATATTTTTAACACAATCAAAGCTAAAAGGGATTACTAGCGAGCTTGATGTACTGAGAGTTAATTAACAAACGTGTAGTCTATAAGCGTGTTTCTACTGAGAATAGTTCTTTTTTTCTTTTAAGTTTAACTACTGAGAATAGTTAATATAAACGTGTTTCTTCCGTTTTGATTCTCAAAATATTCTGTCGTCTCTAAATACAAAGAGACATATATTTAAATATTTAAAGATCGATATAGTAATATTCAGACCAAGTGAAAAGTGAGCGCATGGACACAGTTACGAAATATTCCCTCCAATCCAAAAATAAATGTCCAAATTTTACTTTTCAAATGATTGATCATATATTTTTTAACTAATTTGCTTTTATCACTAACTCAAATAATTTTAGAATCCCAAAATCAGCTTACTAATCCAAGTGAACCATTATTAACCATTAAACTTATAGGCATTTAGTATACTGTCAAATCCAGATTACTGTTGACGAAAAATTTGTACTATAAAAATTAATAATTTCAATATATAATATGAATAATTATATAATAATAGTTTGTAGTTAAATATATGTAAAATATTATATTAAAAAGAATTATTTTAACTTTATATTAATTATAATTATTTTAATTTTATTTCAATAAAATTTGTAATTGAATTAGCAATTAGAATAAATTGAAAAAAATCTTCCTATATATAAATGAGATATCAATTATAATTATTTTTTGATTTTATTTTAAAATCTACAATCTTATTATAATTAAAATTTTATTTTTTTTGAAAAATAAGATATGTCAGTTTTAATTGAAAATGCAGAAAAATATGAGAGGACTTTTATTAGAAATAATAGTTTAATAAAAAAATCAGAAAAAAGTAATTTATATTTTAATGTGATTAGGAATAATTTTTTTTAATAATATGTCCGTTTGAATAGAAAAAGAAAAGATATGTCTATTTTAATTAGGAATAGAAAATTTAGGAAATTTGTTAAATATAATTAAAAATATAGGTATATAATCTTTATTGTTATATGTTTTATTTCCTAATTAAACTGGAAAAATTGACTTAAAATTATAACTTAATAGTAAACTCAAAGTTTTAAATTAGGAATATAGTTTAATGAAAAATTAAAAAATATAATATATATTATTATTTGATTAAGAATAATTTTTTGAACAATATATCCGTTTGAATAGAAAAAAAGTAATATGTGACCATTTTAATTACAGAATAAAAATTATTATAATGAATTTTAATTAGAAAAATTATTTAATAAAAGATATAAGAAAAAAATATAGTGTATTATAATTTTATTTGGATTTTGTTTGAAAAAAAATAAAAGATAGAAAATTGATTATGAATAAAAATATTATATTAAAAAAATAATTAAACTCAAAATTCTTATATACATATCTCAAATTACTATTAATTAATAAAATATTATATATTATATGTTGAGTTTGACGATAAAATTTACGATTAAATTGCAATTGAATTTCGCGTCGGTGTTCGGCTCCTCCTTTTCTTTGAGGTTAAGTTGTTTCGCCCTCGTTTGATGTAAATCCGAACGTATTTTTATAGTAGCTTAGATTATTTATCTATATACAGTTTAATAATAATAATATCATATTCATGACGACTTACGTAAAGAAAAAGGGATAATGACATTTCATTTTTTTTTTAATTTATGTTAATGATATTTCAGTTTTGTTCTCGCAAAAAGGACCAGTGAAATAAGTAGTTGTTAATTTTTTAATTTTTTTAATACGATGACGATTACGGTGTTAAACGTGATCAGTTTAATAAGAATAGAGATTTGACCGGGTCAAAAATATTTTATATACACACTGACAAGCGACAACTAAGTCTAATAGTAGTATTAAATTAAATTAAGTCGAACCGTGTCATAATAATTCCCCGACTATAAAACTTCCTATTGAACATTAAATGCAAAAAAAAAAAAAAAAAAAAGAACTTGACACAGCAAATATAAAGATAGGAAGAGAGATTGAATTATGGTCCATAATTAGAGGTCGTGAACCTCGTAACTACTACAATTTCGCATCATCGATCACCACCACCAACGCCAGCTTTCACCTTTTTCAAATATTAATTACATCTCTGGAGAAGACAAGAAAGTGTAGAAAAGAGAGAGAGAGAAGAAGAAGATGATGAAGAATACTATTCAAAAATCGATCCAAACAAAGCCCAAGACGACGATGATCAGTCTCAAAATAAGGCTAATAATAATCCCGATATATGGGACTGTGGCAGCACTCTGTATGACTCGTTCGAACTCAGCTCGTTGAAGCAACAACTCGACTCAGCCATAATATCTTCTGGAAGAAGTCTATCCATGTCTCATTTACCTCCTCCTCCGACGACAAATAATTATTATTACTATAATAATAATAATATTCCAGCTGATTCCAAGAAGATGATGAGTCGTCGTTCTTCATCAACCTCTAAGATTTCTCGATCGCTTAACAAGTTTCTCAAAGCCATATTCAAGTCCAATAGAAATAATAAGCACAAATTAGAGGGATATGATCATCACCAATATGTTTATGATTTGTCCGGTGCACTCACCACTATTCCTGAAGTTCCCGAGATCGATTTTGGGCCACCACCGGATATCAATTCTCTTTTGGAAAGAAGCGCTTCCGAGAAGTTGACGTCGGCCGTCTCCAATATCGGTATCTCATGCGTTTAATTAGAGTATTTGAATATTCATGTTCCTTGATTAAATTAGGTGTCGAAAGTTGTCATATGTGTTGTGGATATCTTGTTTGATTTCCTTTTCAAGTGTTCTGTTCTGTGATGTTTTTAGTTTCTGTTTAAGAAAAACTAAAGGTATTCATTCGGGTAGCAGCTTCTAAGTATCGTTTTAAAGACATGAATATTAAGAACTCGGGAAATTCTTACGTGCACATGATGTAACACGTTGATAGATTGTCATCTTTTAACCCATTTTCTAAATTTGTACAACAGTACTAGTCTACTACTACTAAACGAATACGTATGTGGTCCAAGTTCCATAGATTAACGAATTATTAAAGAATTGAATTTGGGCAAAGTCTAATCTAATCTCCAAACAATAATGTGATCCAGCAACAATTTCAGTCATCAAATACAAAATATCCCTCGAAAATCTGATCTCTATTCATTACTTGGGCAAAAAGCTACAGATGGTGACTTAATTGGATTTGTCGACGCAGATGTATTGCGTTGGATGTTGTGAATAAGATGATACTTATATTCTCTAATTGAAACAATGATAACTAGTGGAAAGATTGTTAGGATTTTCTTTGTGCCGGATATGTTTCTTTCAAGATTTGATGATGAAGACATTGGAATAATGAAGTAAGAAGGAAGGAACAAGAGAAACATGAGAAGAGAAGGCAACTTGTTCCTTCACCTTTACCGAAAGTTACATAGACTCTTGCAGATGCACAGAGTTCATAGATTTTCTGGTAGAGATGAGAAATCAGAACTGTTTCCACACACATTCAATGATTCAAATTTCAACCCTGAATGAAAAAATTGTCGCATCTTATAATTTGTTCACAATGAAATCTGCTGACTACATCAGACTGATCAACCATGTTAAATTATTACTACAATACATGGTGTTTTAGGTTGTAGGTCCATTCATATAAACATGTATCTAGTGAATATTATTCGCTAGATACAAGTTGATATGAATGGACCTAAAAAATCTAAAACATTGGGTATTTTGAGCCGGAGAGAGTATTTGACAGAAGTCAGTAACTACACAGTCTTAAATCTCCCCATCCCATAACTCTTCAAGGGACTTGAAGGGTCCATCAGCAGAAATAAGATAGTCACTGTGTGTGATTCTCTTTTGTGGGATTTGTTTGATCTTGAGATGATCATCTTCTGTAAGTTTCCAGTCAAATATCCCCAGATTCTCTTCTTGTCTCTCCTTTTTGTAGCTTTTAACCACTATTGTCACCCCTTGCTCATATATCCACCTAAGCGAAACCTATCAATTCAAGTATACTCATGTGTGTCAGCCAAAACAACACATTGCATTTAGTAAAAACAAGAGTTGATAAACCAAACCTGAGCAATGGTCTTGCCATGAGCCTTTGCAATTTGGTTTAATGTTTCATTCTTCATGACACGATTCTTTCCCGAACTAATTAACCTATCAGCTCCTCCTAAAGGACCATATGCTGTCACGATAATGTCATTCGCCTTGCAGAACTCAATTAGCTTCTTCTGCTGCCAACAAGGATTCATCTCCACCTATAAAAATAGCGAATCAATGTTATCTAATTAATATATAAATGGAACGAAGAAGAACAAAATTGGCTATCGATGATTTTGTCCTACTTGATTAACTGATGGTGGTATGGTAGCTAATGAAAGAATGGTTTGGAGTTTCTTGCAGGTGAAGTTACTAACACCAATAGACTTCGGTGAGTCCAAGCCTTTGACATTCTTCCATGCCCTTCCATACAGCCTTGAAATCCATCGGCAGGAGCTCTTCTGAATGTATCGGAAATTCATAGTTTCCAGGTTTAGCACTCAATGGCAAATGAACCAGATACAGGTCCAAATACTTCATTTGGAGATTCCTGAAATTCGAATCGATCGAACATCACATCAGCTTAATTGAAATTCATTTGATTTCGTAATTGACAAATTTAAACATATATATCTTACTGGAGAGATTTTTTCAAAGCAGGAACGATAAGATGACCATGTGCATCACTGCACCAGAGCTTGGAAGTCACGAACAGCTCATCTCGAGATTCCAATAGTCCAATTTGAAGTGCTTCGGCAATGGCTTCTCCTAGAGCATTCTCTGACCGATATAGCGAAGCGGTATCAAAATGTCTGTAACCAAGCTTGATTCCTTCCAGGATGGCTGATTTTGTGGTTTCTGAGTCGCAACCAAATGCAGCAGTCCCAAACCCAACCACCGGCATTTTCTGGCCATCTACTGTGATTTCAGGGATGATGCATGTTGTCATTGTTTTGCTAACTTACAACTCTGGTTCTTGCAGACTTGTTTTGATTTGATGTACTATTTGCCTCGGTGAAGTCGTAAAGATAGAAGAAGGAAAATATATATGAATAAGAAAATGGAAAACAACACTAAATAGAAGAATTTGGAAGGTTCAAAAAATCAGAAAATAAAAATGAAAATTCAAAATAAGAATAACAAAACAAAATTATTTCAAAAAGGAATAGCAAAACAAAATTATTTCAAAAAAGAATAACAAAACAATGTGCCAGCGAAGTATATAAATATAGTAATTGGCAGAGTGAAGTCGATATACTAAATTAAGCAAATGCATGTGATCATACGTGGACTATACATAAAAGACGAGAAAGACGTGCTTAATCGCCGAGTAATGTTATTTTTACACTGAAAATTCAGTATACCAAATGAATATCATATCGCCAACCATGATTGAATCGTTAAGACATCCGGAAACTTCTCTTTGAGGTGGAATGTTCGAACATCGTTGGGAAGTGATTTAGTTTTCGAAGTGATTTAGTTTTCGATCATTTTGCCAACTCCCTGAATGTTAAGGCAGCAACCAAATTGTTCAGATAAGTAGATTACTAGAGCGTTTATTGAGGTGGAGCTTTCAAGGAGCAATATATGTTTGTACTTTGAGAGTTAAATCCATCTTACTCCACACACCTCAAGGTTTTGTTATTTATAGTAAAAACACGCATTTTATAGGCATTTGGCAAAAGAACGAACATGCTCCAAATACCAAAAAAATACCTGAAAGCAATAAGTGGGCGCTGATAATTTGATAAACAAACTAATTCAAAAATCAAAGGTTAGTGCAGTTACAGAAGTAGATTACAAAAAATCTTTATCTATTTGGTAAACCTTATCATTCCATGTTTACAACAATTCGCTTTTTGGGGCTAACGAAAAGACACGCAGTTCTCTCCGTTCTTCGACCATCGACATGAAGAGCCATCAACTAGCTTTCTTAGGAGGTGACATGTTACTGATGAGAGTTATTACTGTGCTGATTAACAATAATTCTATAAACGACCCTGAGAAAAACACAATAAAGATTGACAAACAAGACTAACTTTAGTTAGAACTATAGGAACTAGGAAGTCACAAGAAGTGCATAACTCATAACTGTATAGCTCGCCAAAGGTGGCAGGATACAGAAAGTCTTACCAATGGCAACGCGGAAAGGTTCCAGAGTAGTTTTCCACTCACTTGGATTTTGAATAAACTGTATAAAGGTAATCCAATCAATATAAACGGAATTACTTCACATGAACAAATACTGAAAATAGCGGAGTGGAGTTCTATAGCGGAAGTTAAAACAAGCTTAACAATAGGAAAAGCAAGACTATTCTATTAACAAAGCTAATAAACACACGAAATCCAATTAAACGCAAGACTATTCTATTAACAAAGCTAATAAACACACGAAACTAAGAAACGAATAGAAGAATATATAGAAAGTCTCAGCATTTATGTACCTCCATTGTTATGTCGCTTCTAATGAACCCATATGCTGAGAGAAGCAAACTAACCAACGATCCAAAAATGTAAAGTCTCAACAAATTAACTCGGCTACGACTCCGACCTGAGTAAAGAAATCCATTGTTTATCATGAAGAGGAAAAACAGAAGAATCAAACAGATAATTGAAATAGAGAAACAATCCTCAGCTACCTAATTCCCCAAGAATCAACGAAATCAAGCCAAAAGCCACTGAAGACAAGGCTATCCTATCCAACCTCTCGTTCTTCATTAGTGATAGAACTATGTAAGGCAGTCCAATCAATTGCAGGATAGTCTACAATTATTAAAAAAAATGGAATACAAGCTTGAAATTAGCTCTAGTAAGCTGCCTCAACATCAAATTTGGATTTCATTATTTACTTTCTAATTTATCTGACATAGAATGATCCAAACCTGCACAAAGAAGAGTCTGGAGAGGGTTTTCTTCTTCTTAGCTACCTTTTGATATCCTAAAAATAAGATAAAAGTTACGATTGCCACTGAAATTGAAATCTAAAATGCGAATGAATGAGACTGAAACTTACGGGAATCGACGACCATGCGATATGAGTAATCAGAACCGTCCGTCCCCGACGGCCGCCGGGATTCAGAATTTCTCTGATTCATCTCTCCGTCTTCCTCTTCTTGCACTCGTCTACTTCTGTCTAGTTGCAAAACTTAAGAATAAGCAGCTTTTGTCCATTTGGGTCCTATATTATGGCCCATTCAAAGAGACCTTGGGCCTCATATAAACCCAATTATGGCCCATTCTAAAGGCCGTGAGCCTAAGATAAATTCTGAATTGTTAGGCACAAAGAGACGGAGAGAGATTTTGGTACTATTTCGCAAGCTCTCTCACTGACACTGTGTTGTATGGACATGGAGAAAACAGTGGCAACATTTGACCAGAATACGACGTGCTCGTCGTGGAATTACAGTGGCCAGAGATTAGCAGCCGGCTCTTCCGACGGATTTCTCTCCAATTTCCGACTCGCCTGACCCGACTTCTTCCACTTTCCGGTGCTCCTCCAAAGCTAAGGTTTCTCTTCACATCTCTATTTTCAATTGTTCATAGATATTGGAAAACACACACCATGAAGAATAAGAATGGATTATATTTTTCCTTGTTTAGGTACATGAATCTGGCATTGTTAAGATTATCTGGGTTCCACCAGAATACGGTGATGCTGTAGCTTGCATTTGTGGGGATGGAAATCTCTCATTGTGGGAAGAGATTGTACAAGGTAATTCTCTTACTCAATCTTCTTAGTATTCATTTTTACCTTGATATCAGTGGAAGACCAGCTGTTTATGTAATTAGCTTGAGACTGAAGCCGATTGCTTTGTTCATTCTAGTTTTTTGTTTTGTCTGGGTTTTGTTTCCCTTTGGGGATTCTTCTTTTGAACTTTGGATGACTAGATGGGGGGTCTTACTTCAGTGGAAGCTGTGCAAAAAGCTTTAGAAATGGAGGATGTAAAGTGCTTGATGTTCAATTTGGACTATCTTCAACAAGTTTGAAAATGGTCAGCTTTTTGTAATCCCTATGTTCTTTCGTTGCTTGTTAGTACTTAGTAATTCCAAACAGATATGATTCTAAATGCAAGACTACTTTTGCAATTCATACGACATCTTTATGAATTACTCTTTGGAGAAAATCATCAAATATGTAATTGTTGTAGCAGGGTAGTCTTTTCTTTTTGCCAATCTTATTATGAACTGGTGGATCTGTCTCTTAAGTCTTAACTAATAGAAGTCTGTTAGTTAGTGTAAAGAAACAAATTCATCAGTGTCACTCTTCTACAGTTATCTCAGTATATGGCTTCAGTTGTTTCTTGTCATGATTTCATTTATCTATGTAGGATGTATATACTTATCTTCATAGGTTCTTATCTGTGTGTGCGCGCAAGACATGTATAAAATTTCACATTTCGTTGGTGACGTTCTAGTCCTAGACTTGTAGTAAATATTGTAGTGTTTGATATTACAGGTCACTGCATATTCAAATGGGCACGTAAAAGTTCACGAGTTGCTGGATCCCTTGGAACTGAATAGCTGGCAACTTCAGGTGACCATTCTTTTTGAGCTACTTCCACTATGTTAAAATGCTCTTGATGCAAACTGACAAACCTAGAATTTCCATAGTTTGTCACTTGTTCACGTGAATTTCCATAGATTTTTTATGTTATTTTCCTGCAAGACTCTCTTAGGCAATCCATGCCCGCATTCCTTGTTTTATGTCTTAGTTTTATCTTCCGATGATATTTTTTTGGCTGAATCATATCTTAGTTTTTCAGGCTGAACTTCAAAATGTTATTGATTCGGTATCTACTCTCGGTAAAGCTTCATGTTTATCTGCTTCTATATCTTGGAATCCTTATAGGGGTGAAAACCAGGAATCAAGCTTTGTTCTGGGGTTCAATTCAGATACTCAACAACTCAATTCTTCCAAGGTATAGTTAAAATATGCCTTTCTTTTTGTCTCATATCAACCATTGCCAGTCATTCTGGTAACGAGCAATTGATATTACATTCGTCACATGGCCTGAATCTAAGATACTTGTCTTTGTTTATTCTGTATACTTTCACAGATATGGGAGTTTGATCAAGCTCATCAGAGATGGTTGCCAGTTGCAGAGTTAGCTTCATCCGATGATAAGGGAGACCAAGTTCATTCTGTTGCATGGGCATACCAAACATCGGCAGGTAAGGTTCATCCTTTCACAATGCTTCTTTTCCCCATGGTTGGGGTGAAGTTTGAAACAAATGGTTTCCTGTTTTAATTGGCTGCGTAGGAACAGAAACAACAGGCGATTCCGTTGTCTTTTATTCTGTGATGAAGCTATCTATCTTAGTTAAATTAGTTATGGAGTGGTTGGATTTTATGACAGGCCATATGAGATAATTGCTGTTGCTACACAAAAGGGAATTTCAATATGGAATGTTGGGTTGAATCCTGACTCTGATGGAAGGCTTTCAGTAAAAAGGGTTGCGTTGCTATCTAGCCACGGAAGTGAGGTAATAAAATAAAATTTCAGAAACTGTTCATGGTGAAAGATTTGAGAAATATGTTCATATTTTAATGGAAAGGGAAATGTATTAATTTCGTTTGTTTATGCTAGGTGTGGCAGATGGAATG
>JANIEQ010000153.1:0-11809 GCA_024708375.1 Oxalis stricta | reverse complement strand
TCCGCACATTCTCACGTGAAACGCGGTGGCGTTTTAGTACTTATGCGAAATGAGACTTTGCCGTAATATCAAATCGAAAACTTGAGTATCATGATCTAGATTTCACCCTTATCGATGTGGTCGTGCTTAAATCGGGCCCTTTATATTTCAACATCGTAAAACTTCCTACGAAAAGTAGAATTAATGATTATGTAGAACTCGAGTGGTAATTGATTATAGGAAGAATATATGGACTATGAAATCATGCATCATTTTTGCACTTGTAAACAAATATGATAAACAAAACTATCCGATTAGTTTGTTTCATTAATCTTTGATGTGGCAATGATAAAGTACATCGGCACTTTGTGGTTCTACAACTTTAAAGATGGCAAGTCAAAAATAATGTAAATTTTGACTTGATGATGAGAATTTTTTCATTTGAATAAGATCTAGAGTCATCAAACGTGATGGGAGGTTTCTTAAGGAATATTAATGTCAGCGTAAAAGAAGACAAGAAGAAATGAAGAAATAAACACACCCTTGAGGTAAGCTTGTTGGAAAACCTAACTATGTGATGACAGGATTCCTCGAAAAGGATACGTAGGTAGCATGGTACCCAAATTTCAAATCCAAACACTCCAATTTTATCTTATTTTGTCTCACCAAGAAATAAGAATATACACTTCACATGATTCTATGTATATAATGAAAAAGCAATAACGTGTATATTTATATGAGAGCGAACTTACAATGAAAACTAGCAGTTGGTGGTATGCAGGAAAATCTAGCACGAAAAATAAAAACTAAAATTCTCTCACCTTGTGCTTGGGGACATTATCCTGAACTACATTGATGACTTGAATCCTTTCAAAAGAAGATACGTAAAAATTTATAGATTTTAAATCTTGATCACAAAAATAAATAAGTTTGTCTTGTTCATCATCGACGAAAGAAAGAAGAGGTGAGCAATAGAAGTTTGAAGATAAGAGATGTGCAAAAGAGAACTATAAAGTGATGAAAACTAAATCCAGTCGATCTTAGATTCCATTCAAGAACTTGAGAAAGAAATACTCCGCAAAATGGATAAGTTGAAGCAATCTTTGAAATCAAATCGACACTTTGAATGGTTTACCAAAAATAAATGGCAAAATCATGTGTTTGGTCCCTCATGTTTGATTTGAAATCGCTACATAGTCCCTAATGTTGCACTTCGTGTACATGGTCTCTACGTTTGACAAACGTTAGGATACTTAGTCCTTCTCCCCTATCGTCAGAATCAAAGGACAAACAATTAATTAAAGACAAATGATACGTACAAATTTTCCCCATTCATGTGAAGTGCAATTTAAGCCTAAGTATCTCACGCTTCTTATTAATATCCATAATCACATAGATGATCAATGGATTTTATTTTCTTTTCTTTTGAAGTGTAAGTAATATTATAAGATGGTCATTTGTAAAGATTGAAAGGTAACAAGAAAGACGAAAAATGAAGGAAGAACACAAACAAGTCGAAAGGTTAGAGACGACATCATTTATTTACGGAGAAAGATAGAGAGACGGCACCAGTACGTGGGCGGACCATCGACGGATGCGTATCGTCAATCAATTGGCGAAGTCATTGAACATGAAGTTGAAATCAGATTTTGGATTTCAATAACAAACACCTAACTCCTAGTTGGTTTCCACTTATGATCTATCTCGTTTAGCAAGTTGAACCGGCCAAAACTCGTGGACACATCTCACGCCCCGAGAGGACATTGGACTAGGCGATCTTGTGGGCCGAGTATTATCTAAAGACAGGATTGCAAGAGAAGGAGTCCGAAGCTTGTTGTATTTGTGAATACGCCAAATAGTAGGGATGGCAATGGGATGGTATGTGATGGTTTTTATTTTAAAATCCATTTCATCCCTTCAAAATTTTCGGGAATTAAAACCATCTCCGTTCCATGGGGATTGGGTTTTCAATCCATTCCAAATAAGGTTGGGAAACCATGGGTTTAACCATATGATATAGTTTTTCATTTAAGGCGGTTTGATAAATATGGGCTAGGCTTTGGACAGCTTTAATTTTCAATTAATTAGAATTATATAATAATTAAATAAAAAAATTAAAATCCCCTCTCTTCTTAAAAAAACTCGATGCCATATTACATCTCACCCGCCAAATAACATGTGCGTTGCCTCCATCTACAAATTGTGACGCCACCCCATCCTTCTCCAGACCACCATCGATTGCACCCGCTCGTTGTTAGACGTAGCTAGGCTTCTCAACACTAAAAATCAGGTTAATAGTCAGCGAAATCGAAGTTGATGACGACGACAATTGTTGTGCGGCAGGTTTGTGTCGACGCTTAGTGAATTAGGTGATGGTATGCCCATGTAGTGAACGACGACTTGTTGCGGATCGAATTGGGGCCTTTTAGGTCGATTGCAAGGATCGCAAGGAGGACGAGGAGGAGGAGGTGCTATGAAGATAATAGAAGGAAGAGACAACAACTGACCTTTGAAAGAGCGAGAAGAGGAAGAGGGTGAAGAAGACGAATAGTAACCTTGTGGATGGTGGTGGGATGGCGGGGAGGAGGTGGCGGTTGATGATGTTTTCGTTGGTGTTAAGGTTGTGGCGACGTCCAATTGTGGTGGTGGTCCCATTTCTCCCACCGCCATTCACGTCATGGGGACGCAGTGGAGGTGGCATTTTAGGCATGTTGTTGTGGTACTGGTTTGTAGAACTCATTTTGGTTTTAGACTTTGGTGCCGGTCCCTGATATTGGAAAAATAAATAATAGTAATAATAATAAAACAATGAATGGGTCGAATTGGGATAACCATGATCCATCTCATATTTGCACCCGCTGTCATCTGTCCATTGTGGATCTAATTACAATCACATCCAGTAGTCCGTGATCGGGGATGGACTCCATGTAGACAGTTTGTTTCTGCCATCTTGCCGGCAAAAGAGAGATCCTTAAAAATGGAGAGCTGAATCAATGTGAGATCGTGCCGAGGATCGATGGCGTTATCTAACTCCATTGAACATAAGTCTACTAGATCTGGTTGTGTGAAGCTTCGATCGAGAAATTGAAGCTTATTCTTGGAGAACTACGACCTTGCTATCATCGTCGAGTACGTCACAAGCGTTGACGTTACTGCGAGTCTGCGATGTATCATTAGCATTGGTGCCGAGAAGAGAAAGTGATGAAAAAAATGAAGGAACTAAGAGAACTGCTAACTAAATCAGAAGTTGTGTGGCTCGAATCGTTGAATTCAAAAGCCTGGGAATATGATTCTATGAAGCTTAATTTGTTTTTGGAGGAGAGGAAAAGCGATTTTGTGTTTGGTTGAAGGGAAAGCGATATTTTGGCGAAGAAATTAGCGAAGTGAGTTTTTGTTTGGTTAAGCCGGAATTAAGTTTATAAGTCATATTTTTTATTTTTAGCGTATTTAGGCGATATGTCAATACTGGTGGTTAAAAAATATCATGTTATTGTTTTTTTAACGGACGTTGAGAGAGAGATTTAGTATCCTAATATTCCATCAAGCGATAAAGGTAATAATATCGAGAAATGGAACATTAGAACTTTATCTCAAAATAGGTTTTCTAATTGGGGTCAACTGACTTAGATCGATTTGATATGCTGATCAGATCAAAAGTTGATAGATCAGGTTAAATCTGGATATAAAAAAGTTATTATCAGAAATATCTGATCCGATATATTATTATATTAACATAAATATAAATATAATATCATTAATATTATTATCTTAACAATAAATCTAAAGCACAATACACATAAGTCATTAAATAAAGTCTATTTTTCAATAAATTTAATTAAAAATAAAGTAAAAGAATAATTAAAAAAGTGTTAAAAGCAAAAAATAATTGTGTACATTTGAAATTTTACAATGATTAAATTTAAATATTTTGAAATTCGGATCGGATCGGATTTTTATTTTTTCGTGCGGATTGGATTCGGATACTAGTTGTGAAATCCGTGGATCGGATCGGATAAGAGCATCCGGATTTTTTTCGGATCGGATCGGATAGAAAAAAAATAAAGGAATATCAATCGATCCGCTCCATTATCAACCCTATTACTACTCAAATATGAAAAGAGAACCAAACACATGATTTTGCAAAATAAAGTAATCAAACTCTTTAGTAACATCTATTTATGCGGATGACCAAGCCTTAACTACCTGAAATAGAAATGCGAATCAAGCAAGATCAAATTACATCTTTAGCCTGGAGGAACCAAAATTGCTTTCTAAATAATTGATCATCAACTGGAGTTATTAAAGACTAAATTTCTCCTCTATATGTAAATTCAACTGCAGCATGAGACCATAGATCTAAATTTTCAGCTAAATTTTTAATCCCATCAAAACAGGAAACAAATTACTTAGCTAAAATATAACTCGGCAAAAAAAAAAAAAAAATTGAAATCTTGAAATGAGACATCTATAGACAATAAAATTTTAACTACCAATTATATTATGAAACATAAGATATTGACTGGTCAAAAAGTCGATGGATATTCTGAGTCAACAATATTAATATTGAATATCATGATCTGATATAATATTTATTAAATTATAAATATAAAAAATAAAATAAAATAAAAAAAGTCGTGATAGAAAATGGCCTGACGACACTCGAAAAGGCTTCATTCAGCTTGCAACAATTACATAGGGATAATGGGCTTAAATCTATGATTGAAAATGAAGTCGGGTCAGCCGAATTAATTCTAAACTCAAGGCCCACTATTTATTTAATAAATTGCATCTTAGTATAACTTAGTGTTAATGATCTATGGTAGCACAAAGAATGGGGTTTAGGCCCAAAATGTGTTAAAATTGGCGTGAAGTTGAAGAGGGAGCATAAGCTTATCGTGAAGAGTTATGAATGCATGTATAATATTGTCAAGTTGTTATATACTTGATTAAAGATAAATATCTATTATTTATTTATCTTATTGAAATATTTAATATAAGTGATGAAGGATAATATGTTAATTATTTAATTAATATTAACGGTTATTTTTTATCGGTTGATTGAGAGTTATATTTCGGCAAAAGTAACCGATTTGGTCCCTATTTTAAACGTTGTTGAACTGGTTAGTCCCTTCAAACATAAATCGAATTAAATTGTCCCTCAAACGTTAATTTTTGAACTACTTAGTCCCTCGTCCGTTAGGGACGTTAAGTTTGGTCGATTTGTCACTTTTAGCCAATCATAACTTGACACGTGTACATGACGTGTAAAACAATTCCACGTAGACTTTCTTATCCCGGTTTAAAATCGAACCGGACCGAAATCAAACCGAAATTAAACCGAATCAATTTAACAACGAAACGGATTATATAAGGGATTGGACCGGTTCGGTCCAATCATTTCTTTCTTCTTCTTCTTTCTTCCTCCTCCGTCTCGATCGCCCTCTCTCTGCCTCTCGTCGTTCTTGCCGGAGACGACAACGACCATAGATAGAGAATCTCGCGTATTTACATTCTTCGACTGGTTTCGGTGACAATTTCTCAGCGGATGGCGTTAAAGGCCGTTCCTTTATCCATGAAAAGGTCGTTCCTTTCTAAATCTGTCTAGAAGCAATAGATCGATGACTTTAGAAAATGGAGGAATGAGGAGATAAAAAGGAAATTGAAACTGCGGGAGAATTACAAGGGGCCAATCTTATAGAGAATCAATTTACCTCATGCCAATTCGAATTAGAGAAAAATATTATAGATTGCTCAAGAACTATAATAAAGTTCCCGTTCAGGTTCGGTAGCGTAGTCGACTAGAGAGCAATATAAAAAAATTGTTTAAGGACACGATACGCAACATTTAATAAATGTTAACGTTAAGACAAACGGTGCGCTATGCCATTATATATAAACAAACATTCCCTCCGAGTCATCTTCTTACAGCTCGTACTCTATTTTCGCTTCTTTGTTTTCTTGATTGCAGAGACACATTTGTATAGTCGAAAGCGTATAATCCTTTCAGGTTTTTGAAGAAATGTCTCTTGAGTTTTGAAGAAATCTATCTGCAATTTTATCACGTGATCTCTCTCCCCATTTACCTTTTTATGCGAAATTTCCCTCCGGTAATCTTCTTCACTCGTACTCTGTTTTCATTAGTAATGATGGGTTCTCTTTCGGATGAAGGTAGTAGACACTATCGGGATTGCTTTCGGGACGTGATTAAGTGGATTGACCTGATTGAGAACGACAAGAGGAGAGAGGGCGACCGGGATAAGAAAGTCTATGTGGAATTGTTTTACACGTCATGTACACGTGTCAAGTTATGATTGGCTAAAAGTGACGGCTCGACCAAACTTAACGTCCCTAACGGACGAGAGACTAAGTAGTTCAAAAAGTAACGTTTGAGGGACAATTTAGTTCGATTTATGTTTAGAGGGACTAACCGGTTCGACAACGTTTAAAATAGGGACCAAACGATTACTTTTGCCGTTATATTTCTTGTCTATCAAATCATCCCACCATTATAAATAGGAGGCTCCCATCATTCGTTTAATATATAGAGAAAAACAGAAGAAACCAGAACACGAAAATTATAGCGAATTCTTCAATAAAATTTCCTTTCAACTCAACAAATTTCGGTGAACTTTGACCATCTCTTCGACGCTAAATTCCAATCCAATGTTAAATTCCGGTGAAGTACATATAGACTGTACGTGAAGAAGTTTAGCTAACAATAATCAAAAGATTAAATTGACGTATCTACAATCGTATTAATAATAATTTTAATCTAAAATTGAATAAAAATTCAATTATTTGTATTTTGACTATTTTCCGTTTATTTCCCAAACGCAATTTATTCCGTCCACACACAGCGCCATATAGAACTTGATTGTCTCTTTGTGACCAAATACTATGTCACATAGATATGACAATTACAAATTAAAAGCCGCGTGTAAGCCGTGTTATAGTAGCGTAACTAACCATTAACGAAACCCTAGTCTTGATCTTCACACATCACTCATCACTTACTGATGGAAGCAACGATATATATATTTCTCATTTTAGTACGTACTCAAAACTTTAGATTTTTTATTTTAATTTAATTGCGAAAGAATGGGTTGTATTACGTGAACAATTAAATACAACCTAAAGATAGATTAATTATTTTATTTAAACTCATACAAATGTCAAAAATCCAAAAGAACTATATCTCTATTGGGAGTTGCCATGTAATTTCTTGCATGATGACGATATATCGATTGACTTGATTAGTTTTTGCCAAAGCTTTATTTTCAGAGGTTCTTAAATTTGCATTTTGTCATATACTGAGGATATCACTTGATATAGAAGGGTGTGTATATATATATAGGCACTGAAAGGGATTGGAAATTGAACTATTGAAGCTTCTATCTATCACTTAACAATTAAGAATTCGAAAAACGTACTAATGAATAAAACTATACTTATCCAAACAATTTTAGCCCAAAAACTATTCCAATAATATCCAACTACTCCATCGACCAAAAATGAGACAATTAAGAATAAAAAAAGATCATATATACTACTTAATTTGTCAGACAATTTTTTTTTCCTTTTTTGAAACTCAATAAACAAAGTAAATATTTTATTATAACATGGGGTTCTATAACTATTTAACCACTAGTCTTCTCACAACATGCGTTGTTTGAATCTGAGTTTCTTGTTGACTAGTTTGTCACACTAATAGAAACATTAGGGGGGCACCATGCAGTGGCAAAGATCGATTCTTTATATATATATTTCTAGAATATATGTATATAGGATCATAGTCCAAATTGACACTCCCACACGTTGCCTTACTCACTACATTGACATTCTACTTGGCAGCAGAAGAAAATTACTTGTTTGCCCAAACAATATACTAATACACGTTTTAGGTTTTGACCGGTGAATTTGACCCAGATATGTCTGATTAGGCTGGTCATCTAGAATGCTAACAGTGTAGCAAATTTATTGTTTATTAATCCGTCCTCCAATAATTGACACAAGCTTCTTTTTCTTATTACTCACAAATAATATTTTAAATTTAGGAATAATTCTCACTCAATTTTTCCATCCATACCCTGATAATCACAAATTAAACATGAGTAATCACTATTTTATAAGAATAATCATTAGTTAATAAAGAGTATTTTTAGTGACTGCTATTCATTTAAAAATAAATATATCTAATTATTAATACTATCTAAATAAATTAATTTTTAAATAAATCTAAAAAACAAAACATAACTTATTTTAAAATAAAAGAGTAATATTCTAACCATTATAATTCTTAATTCTATCAAAATTCTAAATATAACAATTAAGCATGGGCAGAGGGAGTATATATATGGACAACGTAGCTTTATGATATCGATAACGTGTTAATAATACAAATTTTGTCTCCTGCATTGAAATAGTATATTATTGTTAATATCTTGTAAAATATATTATCTTTATCTCTAATAATTTGTCATCTTTGTCTTTATTCACTTGTCATTTTTTTCAATGCATTATTTGTCATTCTTTTATGCAAGTAATAGTGCATAGGAAATAAAAAGTAATAATGTATAAAAAAAATAACAATTAATTAGGGACGGATAGAATATATCAATATTCTTCTCCCTAGATCCATTTAATTTTAAGGATGAACTTAAAAGTTATTTTTTATAGATTTTATTTCAAGCGAGGATGTGAAACAGTACGGTTTGTGGAGTTCACACGCTTTCTTGATCGGTCTTTAGTACGTAGGTGATGGAAGAACACAAGAAAGTGTTCGTAGATTTGACGTCTACAGCCTTAACGGGCCTGCGATGCTAACCATGAAACCTTGGGCTTCGGGTGTCACTTTCAATCTAGAGAGAGAAGTGTCGCTCTTAGAGAGAGTGTGTGAATTCCCCTAAATGAATGTCTCATGAGACACATTTTAGGGGGTCTTTAGTAGTATGGTTTGAGGTGGCTTAAAGACACGCAAGCCCTTGAAAGCTAATGTGTGGGACGGAAGCCAGCCGGTCTTTCCGACCTCGGGCTCACTTGGCCTCCCCAAGGGGAGGACATAAGTCGACCTGGTCTTCCGACCTTGGAGGAGGACACAAGCCGACGATCTCTCCAGGCCTCGAAGGAGCACGAAGCCAATGGTCTTCCCCTCCCAAGTTGGCATCGTCCCTCAGCCTTCATGTGTAAAAGCCCATGTCATATCATTTGCCCCCTTTCTTATTTGAGAGTTTTGACTCTTAGAGTGGAAGAAAGATCGTTTTTCGTGGGCTTTTACGATACACATGGGGAATTGTATTAACCTAGAGCTTTAGCTTCACTCCATGCCCCTAGACTCATGGCATTTGGAAAGGACTAGAACCGGACAAGATCTTATCTCTCCCAACCGGAGTCACCTACGACTTTAGTGTCGGAAAAGTCGAGTCATCGCAAGGAGGTCCTTATGACGGATGAGCCGAAGGAGTAGATGACTCGGCTTTGGTCGCCATGGAGCCCGAAGCCAGGAAGAAGTGGAATAGGAATTTGCCAATGCGAAGAGGCGGGTGGAACTCCACGTGGGAGAAGGAGAAAAGATCAAGGACCAGGTTCTTAACGAAATCAAGAGTGCTCACGTTTAAAATGATTTTGATTGAATCATTTTATGGGATGATTAAATTAATTTGAGTCAAGTTTAGTTTCTATCAGTTTTTATTTTTTAATTTCCGCCCTTGTTTGGGCGCCTATCTTCAACATTGACAATGTTTTGACTTTCCAAGTTGAGTGCTCGTTTATTAGGGAGAGTGAATTATCGCACCCGAAGGAATTAGAAGAGCCATGAACATCTTGACCTTCCTTCCTTCCCTTTATATTGTTCTACCTTAAATAAAATGATCAGATTATCATTGAGAGAAAGCGTGCGAGTACTCCCTACTCGGAAACAACTATAATCTATCCAAGTTTGTATGTAAAGCACAAAACATTCACCAACTTTCCATTTTTCAGCACTTACAAATTTCAAATGTTACGGTTGCACACCAAATTTGTGGCGAGCATAATTCACAAACTACTCGTATAAAATTGTGATTGGTCTCAAAAGAAAAAAGACATTTTGTTTCTTCAAATTTACACCAAATTTGACCTTATTCTGATGAGTATTCGGCTCGATATCATCACCCAAACTCAAGCTTTGGTTCTGCCCGAAACTTTGTTTGTCCAGTTTTGCTCCTTTTGCATTCTTGGTCGGAACTCAACTTTCCTGTCACGAATCTCCATCAGCTGGTATCTGAGCGTCACCTACATTCTTGAGAAGGATATATATCGTTCATCATGGTCGGGGATGGCACTACAATAGTTCAAGTTGGTGCTAGTCCCAAATTGCAATATATTGTTGAGCAATTGAAGCTTTTGCAGATTCAAGTTGATATTCTCGAAGGAAAGAGGGGGACAAGCCTCAAATACTACTACTGGAGATTTTACTAAGCAAGGGAATGCCAGCTGTGCAACCTACCCTTGGTCGTGGGGTTGGATTTCGTGGGGGAGCAGTTTTTGCCTACTATTGGCCGTGGAAGGCAAGATGTAAGAGGTAATTTTCGTGATGAGACCCTGCCTATAAAAATCAAAATACCTGAGTTTCATTGAAATATAAATGTCTAGAATTTTTGGAACCAATGGGTCCAAGCAATTGAACATGTTTTTGAATTAGGTCCTACCATTGAAGCTATGAAAGTTGCTTACATTGCTACGAAGTTTAGGGGATATGCTCGCTATTTGGTTGGATACTCTTAATAGGAGAAAAGTACGTGATGGAAGGGGAATGAATCAACACGTAGGATATCAGATGGGATTGGAGATGGAGGATGGTTTTGATCCTCACAATCATCGAAACCAACTCATGAGCCAAATCATGGAACTTAGTCAAGGGACCAAGTCAGTTGAGGATTATACGATGGAGTTTGAGCTAGCTGGCTCTTAAGGGCAGATCTTGATGAGTCGGAGGAGATAGTTATAGCACATTATGTGCGTGGCTTGAAGAGAGATATCAAGGAGCTGATATCGTATTACCCTTGCACCACTCTTGCTGAAACTAAACGTATTGCGTATCAAAGTGAGACAAACTTACGCCAAGCTGGTGCTTATAGGAGAACTACATTCTCTCGTCCAAACACTCAAAATCCCACTCCCACAGACCCTAATACTGCCCTAAATCTTGACGGGATCAAGCTCCGGAGTTCCTCCTTCTATGCCTAGGTTTCCGCAAATGCCAATCTTGCCAATGAAGACAATGCACTGGCAAATCGTTACAAGAAGTAATGTGCAATGTTTTAGGCGTGGTGTTGCTGGTCATTATCAAAATGAGTGCCCTGGTCTACGAGCTCTTAACTTGCAAGAGAGGCATGAAAAGATCGAATGGAAGAAGTGGACCAAGGCCATTTTATTTCGGACAAGGGCAAAGAGAAATTTATTTTTGATGATAAGGAAATATTTTCTGGAGGAGATGAAGGTTCTTTACTTATTGTAATTATGAACTTGCTAAAGATGGAGAGTGCACATTGAAGATTGGGGAGTAAGTCTTTGTTTAAGACTCGGTGCACGAGTCTCGAGAAGTTATGTAATGTCATATTCGATGGTGGTCCTATGGAAAATGTAGTGATGTAGAGAGATTGATTGATAAGTTAAAGCTCCCTGACATATTACTCATCCGAAACCATATAAACTTGCATGGGTGAATCCTAAACATACCGTGCGGGTATGGAAGAAATGCCTCGTGCAGTTTTCTATTTGGTGATTACCAACGACAATACTTGGTGTGATGTGATCGCCATGTCCACTTGCCACATGCTTCTTAGTCGATCGT
>JANIEQ010000152.1:0-16371 GCA_024708375.1 Oxalis stricta | reverse complement strand
TCAAAACCTCGTCTCATTTCTCAGCCCACCAACACTCTCTTCACATATCTGATTTGCTTCCAAGACCAGCAACATTTCTTTCACAACAAGCATTTCTATAAATGAAATATTCATGACATCACGACTAACTCTAAATTATAATTTGAAGATATAATAGAGTAGATTTTTTTGTACTTGTTGTCTCTTAATATCTTTTAGACTTTCCATTATATAAATAAGTAGATAGAATGTAAGTTTTGGTTAAGAGTTAATTCAAAATTGAGTTTCATCTTGATAGCTTCCTCTTTTGATTTTGAAACTCAATATAGTATCTAAGAGCAGGTGAGAGATCTCGGTTTTGAATCTTAACTCAACTCACTTCAAAATCACTCAAAAACACAAAGTTCTGCGAGTTTGAATCTTAACTCGCACACTGCTGAAATCACTCAAAAACACGAAGTTTTGTTAGCCTGAAATAGAGCTGATAGAACTACTGAAACACAATCGCACTTCAAAATGTTCTATATATTCCAGGAATTTGCTTTCAACCTTTTTTTTACAAACAAGTTGACATTAGAAATTCCTAGCTGTATCCTAATGGTCTACTTTTCAAAGTGTCTCATATAGGATTTGAAGTTCTATGAGGATGATTGGTAGAGTTGAACAAAGTCGTGGACTCTAACACATGAATGCTGTGAGATAGTTTTATCCTACCTAGGAATTTTTGTGTTAAAAAAGAATCTTCTATCAATGTAATTTCATGATTATGGTAGGAAACTTTTGATGTCTTTTATTATAGACTTGGTCATCCATCTAATTTCGGACTTAACTCTTTTAAGAATATTAATCAAAGCATCAATTTCAAAAATGATCATATATGTGATGTGTGACATTTTATAAAACAAAGAAAACTTACTTTTTCTAATTAGTAACTCAATAGCAAATGGTAGCTTTGATTTATTTCACATGGACATTTGGGGACAAGGTCCTCCAACTTTACAAAGGCACAGATTTTTCCTAACCATTGTTGTGATTACACTAGACATACATGGACTTTTCTTAATAAAACACAAGTCCGGAAACTAAGGGTCTAATTGAAAGGTTCTATAAGATGGGAAACATAATTTAATAGGAAAATAAAAATCATTAGAAGTGATAATAGTCAATAGTTTAATTATTATGCATTTTATGGTTCACATGGCATTTTACATCAAACAACCTATATTGAATGTCTAGAACGAATGACGAGTAAGAGAGAAAACACCAGCACATTTTAAATGTTGGGAGAATCATTACTAGTTCAAAGTAAGTTTCCTTTAAAATTATGGAGCTTTGCTCTATGTCATACCATTCATCTAATAAACATGACACCAAGTCTTAAATGTCATACCATTCATTTTATGGTTCACATGGCTCTTTTTAACAACAATTAGGATTAAAGCAAGATTTTCTAAAAAGGCAAACACCATATGAGATGTTGCATAATAAACTTCCCGATCTTACACATTTAAGGGTTTTTGATTCACTATGTTTTATTTCAACCTCTAGACAGAAATACAAATTAAGTTTACACATAGATCATCAAAGTGTGTTATGCTAGGATATAAACATGGAACCAAGGGTTATAAAATCCTAGATTTACAAAATCACGATATTCATGTAGGATTCCATGTAGTATTTTATGAGCATATATTTCCTTATAATGGACCACAAGTTGACCTAGATGATCTATGCAAAGTTGTTTCTAGTTAAGAGGAAAGACTTACCAAAATTTGATGAAGAAGTTGTTGTCCATCAATCTTCTCATGAGCATGATTTTGAACACTTAGAAATTGACCAATCTACGTCTCGATGAGATCCTTCTTGAAGTTCAAGAAATTTCCACAAAAACCTGCACAAAACATAGAGACCAGATATTAGAAAGTCTTCTAGAACTAGATTTACACCTAAATATCTAGAAGATTATCATTGTAATTTAGTCCAACCCATTTTCTCAGCTGGATCATGATTCACTCCTCAAAGACTCAAGTAGCATTCCAACAATCCAAATTCCAGGTAGTCCACATTTAGTTCAAAACCATTTTGCTTTTCAAAGTTATCTCATAAACATCTTGCTTTTAACTTTAAAAATTTGATGTCAAAAGAGCCAAATACTATTTAAGAAAGTTATGGAAGATGAGAAATGACAAAAAGCAATAGAGATAGAACCGAAGGCACTAATAGACAATCAAACATGGGAGATTTCTGATTTACCAAAAGAAAAAAGGCTAATTATTTGCAAATGGGTTTTCAAACTCGAGAGATAAGGCAAATGGCTCTATAGAAAGATACAAGACAAGGTTAGTTGCAAAGGGATACACTACAAAGAAGGGATAGACTACTCGAAACCTTTTCACCGAGTTGCAAACTTCACCACTGATAAGGGTGTTGCTCGCGATTGCGGCTAGTCAAAATTGGCACATTGCTCGGTTAGACATCAACAATGCTATTCTTACGTATCGTGATCTAGATGAAGAGGTTTACATGAAACCGCCTTCCAAGCTTTAATATCCCTTATGATAAAGTTTGCAGATTGGTGAAGTCACTATATGGTCTACAAACAAGCTAGCGAGACAGTGGAATTTCAAACTCACCGAAGCTTTCAGATTTTCTTTGGATATTCTCGATCACAATCGGATCACTCATTGTTCATCAAACAAGACATATAATCTTTCACGAGCCATCCTAATCTATCTTGATGAATTGATCATTGCGAGGTGATGATTACAAGCAATTACAAGAAACAAAATCTTTTTACATGATAAATTCGGTGTTAGGACCTAGAAAACCTGAAATATTTCCTAAGATTTATTGCTAGATCCAAAGTAAGGTATTCACATGTGTCAAAGGAAGTATACCTTGGAGATGCTTACTGATTTTGGATTTCTTGGCTCCAAACTTCCTCCACTCCCATGTTGTATTATGTAGCTTTCTGCGATACATCTCCAAAACTGGTGATCCTTCTATCTACAGAACACTCATCGGAAAAGTTGCTCTACTTGAATCATACGAGACCTGAAATTTCACAAAGTATACAACACTTATCTCAATTTTTATGCAATCCATCAAAGATCATTTGAAGGCAAACAAATAGAATTTTGAGATACCTAAAATCTGCTCAAAACAAGGTCAATTCTTTCCTTGCAATAACGACCTACAACTCAAAGCTTATTCGATTGATGATTGGGGTACATGTCTAATAACATGAAAATTTGTTGCGAGTTTTGTGTTTTTCTTGGTGATGCTCTTGTTTCTTGGAAATCCAAGAAACAATGCGATTGTCTCTCGGTCTTCGCGGAAAATTTGAATACGAGCTCTTGCCATGGTTTCTTATGAACATGTCTGGATTCATTATTTTCTAAAACATTTGCGAAACCAAATTCTCGAACCTGCTCTCTTATCCTGTGATAATCAATCCGCCATCCACATAACTCACAGATTATTGTTCTCCATGAGCAGATGAAGCACATTGAAATTGATTGTCACGTTATAAGAAATCGGGTGAAGCGAGTTTCATAAAGTCATTGTTGATTCCATCTTCTCTTGAACTTGCCGATTTGTTCACTAAAGCTCAACGATCACCCAAATTTCGTCAATTTCTGTCCAAGCTTGGTCTTCTCAATTTTAGACAAGCTCGACTTGTTGAGAGAGGGGGGGGGGGGTTGAAATTGTGTGTGAGAATCAAAGGAAGAAGATAAACGAGTGATCGTCAATTTAAGGATTTCAATTCAAAAAGAGTAATGACCGTTATGAGCAAAAAACATTCTGCGGTTTTGATCTCTTGAAAGCTTCCGTCCAATCCAAAGCAGCCGATCACTTACGCGTTTTGACTTCCTCGACCATTTCCATTGCTAGCTAAGCTTCTTCTTCAGCCTCGACCCATCAAAACCTCATCTCATTTCTCAGCCCACCAACACTCTTCATGAGATATAGTTACTTCCAAGACCAAGCACACTTCTTTCACAACAAGCATTTCTGTAGAGGAATATTCGTGACATCTCATCAACTACAACAACTCTAAATTATAATTAGAAAATATAATAGAGTAGATTTTTTTTACTTGTTGTCTCATAATATCTTTTAGACTTTCCATTATATAAATAAGTGAGATGAGAATACATAAATTTTTTTAATTGAGTTAATATAAAACTGAGTTTCATCTCTCAATAGAGCTTGTTTCTATTTTCAAAACTCGATACTAATGCGTGATTGTTAAAAATTCATTCTTGTGAGCCCAAGCAATGCTTATGTCGAGCTAATGTCTGTTGGATTGTCCATCCAGATCGAACTGATGAACGACGACTGTTCCGAAACTATCTCTGATTATCATTCTTAGGGCACATTTTTTCCAAAATTCATACTATTATTCGAAGATATTTGTCATGACGTAAAACCTCCTGAAGGCCAAGTAGATTCTTCACCTCAATTTTTTCTTTGTTTACTAAGAGTTTCGACTAAAAAATTGCTCTATTTGTCTCCATTTATCAATTGGCCCGAGATCAAGGAGTAATCATCGAAAATTGCTTCAAGATCTCTGTCTCAATCTGCCTATTGTTAACAAAAACATACTATCGTCTGCAAATAATAAATTCGAGACTTTGGATATTCAACTGTACGTGAATACCTCTGTCCTGCCATCAAATCTACAAGGCCAATGATTATCTTTTTAGTTTAGACACGAGGTTTATAGCAACTTCTACTTTTACCCTTTTTTTTATCTTCACAAATCACACTCTTCTTCCCAACGGATAGAAAGGAAAAATCATTGCTCCCAATTTCTATAAACCCTAGAAACAAAATTGAAAATCATAAAATATCAAAATTTAAAATTGACCTCATTCCTCACTAGCTAGAAAGACCACTAAATATATAGCATTATATTGTATCTCGTTCGCCCCCTTGTTTTCCTTTAGATTTCCCCCTAGTTTTATAAACCAATAGCAAATCATGCAATTAGATTCGGGTTCGAATAATTTAACCCGCCCGAGATAAAATTATTGACTTGGAGTCTGTAATTTTGGAATGCCACACCCCCAATCACAGGTGAAATTTCCTGATCGGAAGTATGTCACCACTACTATGAACCTTTGCCAAGGTGCTAGTTTAAGGATGAGGAGAAATTGAATTTTAGAGAGAAATGTCATCACCCGTTTTATGACTTAAAGTTCCACATGGCAATGTTTTATTTTTTATAATAAATTATGATTTCATTTATTAATAAAAGATAAGAATACAACTTCGAATACATTAAACAATAAAATTCAAACAACGATTTAAATTATAGACGAAATGAAAAGATATTAAGACAAAAATTTGGACTAAAATTTTCAAATCCTGGAAAAAAGGACAAAAATCATGGCAATGTAAATATTTACGCAATGTGTGGTAAATATTGATTTAGAAAAAAAATGATTTTAGGGAAAAATCGACGTGCGGTTTGATATTTAGCGAGTCACTTACAATTTAATACATGCTGCATTACAAATCAATCAAGACACCAAAAAAAGCTAAGCAAAAGAGAAGAATTGGATTTTAAAATCATAGCATAAATAAACTAATTGCGGACAAAGATGGAATAACCCCACGTCATGGATGGCGCCATGCACTAGCTAGAAATTTTTTGGATCTTTCTGTTTGTTCGATAAGTTCCCTTTTTCACTAATTGGATTATTGACCTAATAATATTATTATTACTATTATAAACAACATATGTATTACAATCCTTTATTATTATTATTAAAAAAAAAAAACCACATATGTAAAGGCCATAAATATTTATTATCAGTCTCATTGCAATCTGTGGCTAAGTATTCCAATCTGTGGCTAAAATGGAGGATACATCATCCACGGCAGGGAAAGTTATAAGATGCAAAGGTTCGTATACGTATATACCTTCTTTTTCTCAGAAACTGATTTAATTCATTCATTTATAGCTAGGAAATAAAAAAATTAAAAAAAAAATAAAATCTACAGTATTTGATTTTATCTCTAATGATTGATTTTCCTGTACAAAGCAGCTGCTATTTGCAGAAGCCCAGGATCGCCATTGGTAATAGAAGAGATTGAAGTTGATCCTCCTAAAGCTTACGAAGTTCGCATCAAGATCCTTTGTTCGTCTCTCTGCCATTCTGATATCACCTTCTGGAAATTATCTTCAGCAAGTCCAAAACAGAATGCTACTTAAATTACTTTACTATCATCTGCTCATCAGTAAATTTATTAATCAAATATTTATTCTTACCATATTTTTCCATCTCAGGGGCCTGTGGCAGTTTTTCCTAGAATCTTTGGACACGAAGCTGTCGGGTAATTACCCTTTACTTATTACAATCGTTATCTCCGTCTCAAAATGCATGTCACTTTTCTAATCCAGTTAATCAAGCTTGTCTTATAAGTACTAATTTTGAATTTGTGTTTTTTTGTTTTGGAAGTGTGGTTGAGAGTGTAGGTGATAAAGTGGAGGAAATGAAGGAAGGAGAGATGGTATTGCCTGTTTTCTTGGCAGAATGTGGAGAATGTAGAGATTGCAAATCTCCAAAGGCCAATACTTGCTCCAAATTCGATTTCAGAGTTCCGAACATGCCTCGATACGGTACTAGTAGGTTTAGGGACATGAATGGGGAAACTGTCCACCATTTTTTCTCTGTTTCGAGCTTTTCAGAGTTTACAGTTGTTGATGAAGCTCATCTTGTCAAGATTGGCCCTCATATTCCTACTGACAAGGCCTGTTTGCTTAGTTGTGGAGTATCAACTGGTAAGCTTTTCAATCTATCTATCTACCCATTTCATCATTATAATAATCTTATTAATTCTAGTGAAAAATGATCCATTCATTTTGAGATCAAAGAATTTTTTAACACTCTTTTGAGATTCAGAAACAAAATTAATTAGAAAAATGATTATTTGTTGAGGCTATTCAATCTACTAAAAACATTATCACTTTTTTTTTTTCTTTTTTATATTTTTAATATAAATCTATCCATAAATTTCCAACATTTGCTCCCTAAAAATCGAAACCTCCAAGCCTCATCCTCCCGAAAGAATTAATGGTGAAACATTAGGTGAGGGAGCACATGATTTGTTAATTAACGTAATTCCACTAACTAATTATCATTTTGTGATTATTATGCCAAAGTCAAAGTCGAAAGCAACATTACCCAAAAAGTATCAATATTATCGCCTACTTTTAAAATATATAGTTGCACATGAACCATACTCTACCTTATAAGTATTAACAAATCTTTAATGATTAATTAGGTAAAGTTTGAATTGATATAACCATTAGAAACGTTCCAGAAACACAGGCAAGCAATTTCAGATAATATTATCATATATTATAATGTAATTTTATATCTCTAATCTAACTGAAAATGAATACAGTTTTGAAGTTGACCAGCAATTGTTGTACGTTGACACAGGACTAGGCGCAGTTTGGAAGGTGGCAAATGTGGAACAAGGCTCCACGGTCGCCATTTTCGGATTAGGGAGCCGTTGGACTTGCTGTAATTACTCTTTCTTTTTTTACACTAAAACAATAATAATTGACTTACCGATGACCTAAATGGGCTCTAAACTTTATGATGACAAATTAAGTAGTAATTATGATAATCTCAGGTTGCAGAAGGAGCAAGACTACGTGGAGCTGCAAAGATCATAGGCGTGGATTTAAATCCTGCAAAACTCGAGCTAGGGAAAAAGTTCGGAGTCAGTGATTTCATCAATCCGGCCAGCTGTGGTGAAAAATCAGTGAGCCAGGTAGCTAGAATTAGAAAGAAATATATACTAAGAAATAAAATTTCACGTTGGATATTAACAAATGCTACGTTGTTTACTTATTAGGAATATGAATAATTGTTGTAAATGATTTGTTAATCACTACTAGTACTACTAGGTGATAAAGGAGATGACGAATGGTGGAGCTGACTACTGCTTTGAGTGTATAGGTTTATCATCCCTGGTCACCGATGCTTTCGACAGTAGCCGAGAGGTTTAATTTCGTCTAGTTCTAGATACATTGCTTAATTTTATGATGAACCGATACAATGAATAATTATTTTGGAATGGAGGGAGTACATTATAGTATTAGATTATGCTAATGATATATTTAAATATTATCATGATAATTACGTGTCAGGGGTGGGGGAAGACGGTGATACTAGGAGTGGAGCAGCATGGGACGCCTGTGTCTGTGAATTGTTATGATATAATGAGAGGAAGAAGTTTGGTTGGATCTTTATTTGGAGGATGCAAACCTAAATCCGACATTCCAATCTTTATTACCAAATACTTAAACAAGGTATACTATATATTTATATTCAATTGATCTTATACTAATATTTCACCTTAAATTAAACACTTACCTAAAATTTAACAAATGAATGACTCTGAGATGCTATATGTAATTACAGGAATTGAACTTGGATGGGTTTGTAACGCACCAAGTGAGTTTCAAGGATATTAACGAAGCTTTTGATTTGCTTCTCAAAGGAAAAAGCCTCCGTTGCCTCATTTGGATGGATGGATCGATGGACGCCTAATTTGATTTCGATTTCATTGTACTTACCATCTGAATTGGTGCCACATTGAATGGATGAATACTTGATCTGACTCGAATAGGGTTTACTTTTTTGGTTATTATGTTATTGAATCACCCGAACAAACCAATCAAAAATAATTAGTTCGGTTCGATTTTCGTATTTTGCTAGATTAAGGACACATTTAAAATATTCAAAAATGTACGGGTTATTTTTGAAGTTTTAAAAGTATAAGGATTCTTATATAAAAATTAGGACATAAGAAAATTTTCCACTCAGAATAGGAGATTATATCACTGATTAAGCATACCAATCCATTAAAGTACATGTGAAAATTGGTCGTATCGAGCTGTAAATCCATTTGTGGCTAATTTTCCGTTGTATCCGACCATGAACATATTAAGCTTCGGCTCACAATTATGTATTTTTTTTTTCGCTTCTTTTTTAACATTTCAAATGCTTTCTTTTTGTAAAGCTAGTTTGTTATTTCAATTATGCATTGTGGTCTTATATCGTTTTAGCAAGAGTGAAATTGAATTGATATGTTTTGGTTTAGATAGGAGAAGATTGTAAATCGTTTTTCTTTTAAAATTTTGAAGAATATTACAATGTACAGGTTTGAAGCGTTGGAATTTACAGTTAAAACAGTTTAATTAATGGTTCAACCGATTTGTATTTATCAATTGTGAAATCTGATGGTTACTGATTTTTGGATGAAAACTTCCCACCACTTAATCATCTTGACATGCAAATGAAGATGATGATATTTGACAATTTTGATGAGTCTACTTGTATGCATGAAAATTGATATAAAATTAAGTTATTAATTAATTTAAAAGGAAAAATGGAAAGAGATATATTTTTAAAATTAAATAAGGTAAGTTAATCAATTGTTAATTGACTTAAAAATAGAAATAAAGCTTTACGAAAGTTTGTCTTCCTTGTAACTTGTCTTCTCTGTTAAAAAAATCTGGAAAACGTACTTCTCTACAGTTATATATATAGTTGTTTTTCTTCCTCCACCCTTCAAAATGATTTTGATCAAGGTCGGAGACAATATCACTAACTCCTCAACCAAATTGCCAGGATAAAAACAAAAGTCACTTTGTCAAAATGTACTAATTTATTATTCAACCCTCTAAAATTGAGAAAATAGTCTTAATTCGAGTTATAATTTTAAATTAGGATTCATAGAATTTGAATTAGGGATTTTATTGTGAAAAGAGATTTTATTTTTTATTCAAAGTAGTACTAGAGAGAGATATCATGCAACGCACTGTTATTTGGGTTTAAGTTAAATTATTCGATTAAAATTTGTATACTCTTTTCTTCCTTTTAAATTAATTAACAACTAAATTTTATATTGATTTTCATGTATATAAGTTGACTCATCAAAATTGTCAAACATCATATTTTTATTTATATATCTAAATATGAAATTTTCATCTAAAAATTTTTTAAACTACTATTTTTATTTTAAAATACATTATATTTTTATATAATACATTATATTTTTTATATGTATTTTTATCATGTCTCGAAATAAAATATCATAAAATACATTATATTTTTTATATAATACATTATATTTTTTATATGTATTTTTATCATGTCTCAAAATAAAATATCGTATATTTCATGAAAGAGGGAGTATGATTTATCTAAATTCATGAATTTATTCGATAGTGAGTAATTGAAGTTGAAGGAGTCATGGATTAGTCTACGAAAAGTTTAGGGAGCTGTGAGCGTTTTCGCTGAATTAATTGATCGAGATTTGACTGTTATATTTACTTTACTTCACGGTCTATCTATCGCAGTAATTCAGTAAACCTACCTAACCCCCCAAACCCAAACGAATCATCAATCATATTCGCAATTCGTTGCTTTGGCCGCTATCTCCATCTCTGAGAAGCTTAAAAGCTTCCAACAAGAAGCATAGTAAAAGCAGATCTCGCTTGAATCCTCCGAGAAATGGCGGATGTTCAAGTCCAAAAACCTCAATCCCTCTCTGAGGTAACTCTATTATCTAGATCCTTCATTTACTCGCCTCCATCTAATTCTTTTTCGTCATTTCTGTTCCGATCTGCTTTCTTTATCTCATGAACAACTTTACTCGAGGCCTTACTGATTTCCCACATCCGGATTGTGTGTAGTAGATTGCTGAATCGTTATATTCAGTCTCCCCATTAAAAATTGAAGCTTTACTTCAACGTTTGATTCGTTTGAGTTGTTTCCAATAAATCTGAATTTCGAAGTTTAATTGAATTGAGCTTATTAGCTTGTCAAGATAGTAATTGGGTCCAATGTCAAAGTAGCACGAAAGTTGATTTTTTAAGCTGATTCAATTTCTTTCTTATGTGAATTTACTTCTGAATTATGATTCACAGGACTATTTATTGAAGGGTAATGAAGGAAATCGGAAACTGTCACGACACCTGTTCAGGTAGAAGCAGTTGAAACCCCAACTGAACCTTCTTCTGAGGAAGTTGTTACTGAGAAAGCTGAGGAAGCTGCTGCTGCTGCCACTGAAGAAAAAACTGAAACCCCTCCCGTCACAAATGAAAGTGCTGAAGCCCCAGCGGCTGCGGTCGCCGAGGACAACCTCTGCTCCAGCAGCCACTGAAGAGAGCAGTGAAACTCCTGAAGAAGAAAACTCAGGCGATCAAGAAGCTGCTGGAAGAGGAACCAGAGATCAAGGTATATTTCCTTAATTAATTTCGATCATGAATACAGTATTTTATTTTTCGTCATAACGTACAATCTGTTAACATATTGGTTATCCTTGTTGGTTTTCAGCTTGAGACAGCACCAGCAGATTTCCGTTTTCCAACTACTAACCAAACTCGGCATTGCTTCACCCGATACATTGAGTATCATAGGTGGGTTGACTTCTTAAAATAAATGTATATCTGCTCTTGATTTTTCAGTCTGTGTCTTATATAAACCCTTCTGACATGTGCTTTTGATTGGTTTGATCTTCTCAGGTGTGTAGCTGCTAAGGGTGAGGGTGCTTCCGAGTGTGATAAGTTTGCTAAGTACTATCGCTCCTCTCTGCCCTGGTGAATGGGTATGTTTTCATGTACTTTTGTACTAATCATTGCGATGGAAATTATTAAAATAGTTTTCCTCTCCTGTAAAATTTGTTACCTTATGCTTTTAAATGCAAAAAGCTTCCTGCATTCCATTTGTTTCGTTACTGGCTTTGGTACTACTAGTCTATTTGTGGATTAAGGGTGAGGGTTTCATGTCATTAATTTATAGTTTAGTATGTTGGAGAGAAAAGCTTTAGAATAGGTAGATTTTGTTCTGGTTCTTTTTTATTCAGAAAGAGGTTGCAAAAATGATTGTTTGGAGATTGTTAATTGCATAGTAATTTTTCATAGTGAAATCATAGCTGATAGCCCCGAAGGCATATGTTTTTACTTAGTTTAAAATTTTCCTTTGAAGAGGGATGGCCTTTTGGATATGTACATTGTTCCATCAATGAAATTTTGGAAAGAACTTAAGAAAGAGGCTAGGGATGTGATGTGTTTCTTGAGAGGAGAAATTTTGTTGCTTCATTACGTCATGATGTTGTGCATTATTTTACTCTGCTTCTTGTCACCTTACCATATTCTCACTCTTGTTTGAGTATTATGTTCCATTGGTAAATTTGCATAATACTTTGGAAAGTTTCACCAGTTTTAATAGCAGCTTTATAAACATATATGCATATTTGAGTGGGAATGTGGGTACTCGACTTACAGTCTTGAAATGTCCATGGATGACTGAGGGCTGATTAAGGTGTATGTGATGAGATAACATAATTTGCAATGATGCCCTCAGTCTGATTCCTTTATAGAATCATTAGAGGAATGGTGTGCATTTTACTTAGATGGTTGGGAAGTTAGTTGAACTGACTCATTTCCACTTATTTTCCATGCGCCAGGTTGATAGATGGAATGAGCAAAGGGAGAATGGCACATTTCCAGGACCTCTGTAGATGATGCTTATGCGACAATGAGACTCTAAATTTCTTGAAACAAGTGAATTCTCTGAGATTGTCCTAATAAGGGGATTTATTTTTTTTTTCCATGCGTTTAGACATAGTCAAAACTTGAGATACAGAGAAAATTGATGCATGTCATGGGGTGTTATTGTTTAACATCTCTGTTTAAGCCTTATCTCAAATTACAGATTTGTTTGCATGTAACATGACATGTTTTCGACACTACAATATTGTAGCATTCACATAGCAGATAATAAAGCTGTACTCTGCGTTGATTTATTTATTTGATTTTGATGTTGCGCCCTGGGACGAGTTCGATTGCAGATAATGATTTGCAAGGCTAATGTGTTGTGTATTTTTTTTTTTTTTTCCAATTAACTGAAGGGGAATTTCATTAGCTTACTCATAATCCAGTGCATGTTGCAAGGAGGTAGGTAATTGACCAGTCCCATCCATGCATAATCTGCTATGTAATAACCCCTTCGTTCGTGCATAGATTTGCAATGTAACAGGCTAATCGATTGTCCACTCACTTGGTGAATTCAAAAATGCACAAACGAAAGGCTGAAACAGATGCCTAATATTGTAGATAGTATCTCTACAACTCAAGAAATAAGTTCAGGATTATTAATTTCCTAGACAACTAAAAGAGCATCTGATTCAAGCAAGGCATTAGCGATCCCAGTGACAGAGCAGAAGCCTTGGAACGAAAATGTCATGTGGTCCGTTCAAGAAGGCCGAATTGTTGAGAAATACCCCTGCCATCTCTATCCCGAGCAACCACTCCCAATCCCCATTTTCGGATCTGATGCACAAAATAGCATAATGCACTCATGATTGCATAGTGAAATAGGACCTTTTTGATTTTATCATTGATTCTTACGGAAAATGTAAAGCACTAATTTCTCCATTCTACTGGTTGACAATGTTAATTAAATCATTTGAAAATGTGCAGTATATCCAATTTTGACCAAAACAAACTATATGAGAGTGAGCAAGTGTACATTTTTTTTTTTAAAAAAAAAAAAAAAAAAAAAAAAAAAAAAAAAAAAAAAAAAAAAAAAAAAAAAAAAAAAATTATCAAAATGTAGAAAAATAATTTAGGGCAACATTATTGTACGAATATTACGAGATAATAAGAATTGTATAATTAACTGAATTTATTACAATATAAGGCAACATACATAGACAGATACATAGATACGTACATAGATACATATAGACAGATCGAATTTTAACTAATAAGGATTAATTAGTTATATAAGTATAAAGATGAAGGATGGAATTAAGTTTGATTAATTAATAAGCCCTCTCGCCACGAATTCTTCGAGCAAGTTGGATGTCTCTGGGCATAATGGTGACGCGCCTAGCGTGAATTGCACAGAGGTTGGTGTCCTCGAACAGTCCCACAACGTATGCTTCTGCTGCTTCTTGCAATGCCAATATTGCATGGCTCTGAAACCTAAGATCACCCTACATATACACAATATATATATGTGTAAATAAATAAATAACTATAAGTTATTATTATTAATTTAATTAAAACTCCTCCTTTGATTAACGTTTAAGTATATGCATTTCATATACCTTACAATCCTGTGCGATTTCTCGAACGAGTCTCTGGAATGGAGTTTCCTGATGAGGAGTTCAGTGCTCTTCTGATACTTTCGGATTTCACGTAGAGCCACCGTTCCGGGACGGAATCTGTGTGGCTTCTTCAGATGACCGGTAAATACCTCTCCCAGCGCCAGCGGCCCATGATGCATACTAACCGCATTCCTTGCTAGGGTTGGCTTAGGAGCCATCCCTCCGGTCGATTTACGTGCAGTTTGCTTTGTGCGAGCCATCAATCGAATTCCGTACAACTCGAACATATTAATAACATTATTATTATTATTATTACTACTAATGTAATATGCAAATGAACATTTTTTATAGAGATCGAGGAGAGTAGGAGTGGACCTTTTCTTCTCTACGGGAGACCAAATAATAAACTAGACCAATCAATCAAGGAAGTAAGAATGATTAACCGTCATGTCATATGTTATCAGCCTATTTATACAAGTTTGGGGTGGAAGAACCAACGGCTAGGATTGCGTTCTTGATGCTTGGGTCAGTTTAATATTGAATAGACGGATTAGATGATGGTCATTTAATTTGTGTCGACGGTTACTTCATTTAACTGCCACTTGGACACACGTACGGATAAGACAAGTACGGAAACATCATTACAATATCCTTACACGTGATCAAGTTTTATTAGTTGGGTCGTAGAGGGATATATTAATAATTTTCAGTGCGACTTTTATAAATTATTACAATATATATTTCTGTCATAAAAGATCCGATCGATATACATAGAGCAGGTTTGCAACCTCTATCTTAACTCCTATATATGAAGTGGTAACAGTTAATTAGAGACGGAATAGTATCGCAGAATTCATAGATTTTCGGACATGATGACTTGTTCTACAGACGATATTGTATGTAATCACTTAGATATTCAATCCAAACACTGCCCCACTCATAGAGAGACAAAGGGTAAATGACTGGAACGAGAATTATCTTTTGATCAATTGCTAAGAATACGTTGCTAAGAGTATACTGCTAAATCTCTATATGCTGAACTGATGAACTGATTCATATGTACGGATTTGATTTGGAGGTGAGAATTAAAACCAATATGACCACGGCAAATTCACGCTTGTCCATCTTCAAGTTCACATCTTGAAAACAAAAAAAACAATTACTACATCCACTCTCAAATGGCAAACTTAGACTCGTTCAGAGCTCTTCTAAAAGGTTACCAGACATAACTGACATATGAATGTAGAATCTTAGCAGCCTCAATGATCAGGATTGAGTAGAATGAGATTGTATGCATAATGATCCTTTTAGAATGTGAAAAAAAAAAAAAAAAAAAAAAAAAAAAAAAAAAATGGTAAGGGATAGTAAATTTATAAACCTCTGTGTCCAACAAAATTTGAAAAATTTTTTACGTCAAAAAAGAGCTCCGAAATCCTTGTGTCAAAAATTGATTCGGAAGGGGCTTCGACCACTCGGCTTGATTTCTTGATGATGCATCGCTATATGTGGTAATAAAAAAGGGACAACTCAACTCCGCATCGATACATATTATCACAATTGTCCATGTCATTGACTTGAAACAAAAATCGAATGTAACCCCAAAACCTATACATGCCAAATCGGACCTGATCTACCCCATCTTCACCAATTAAAACGACAACTGCTTCTTCTTCTCCCTTCTTCACCACCAAATTCCTATATGGTCAGCACTACCGATTCCGCATGTTTACATTGTTAATTTATTTTATTTAATATTCATATACTTTTCGGACACTATATGTGATATAACTCCAAATAAAAAAAAATCCATACAAAAAATTGATCATCATAATTCTCATTTTATTTTATTATATACAATGGGGAGAGCTTTTTAATTTGTGCAATTTGTTCCAATTGCAATTCCAATTACAAATTTTATCGTCAAATCAACATCCGACACATGACGTTTAATTGGAATCAAATTTTTGAGTTTAGTTAGGAATCAAGGTATAAGGCAGTATTATTTTTTTACCCACTCTAAGTAAGAAATCAAAACACAATAAAATAATGATTCCTAATCAAATTCTACCAATTACTTATTCCTAATCATATATCACTCACTTATTCCTAATCATATGAGATTCCTATTCTCTTTTATCTTTACTTTACGAGTATATATATAGGTATATGCACCATACTAAATTCACACCCGTAAAAACAAAAGTTTTCCATACGATTTTTCTTTGCTAAGCTAAACTTTGTTTT
>JANIEQ010000151.1:0-27051 GCA_024708375.1 Oxalis stricta | reverse complement strand
CTTGATCATTGTGGTAATGGTAATGCTTTGAAGCATGCTTTTGTGTTTTGGGATTTGACCTTGCCAATCTGTTCTACATTGCATGATAGGATTAAAGTTTTTGTGCCATATTATTGGTGAAAAACTAAGAAAATGAATGTTAGTTTGGGAAATGTAGTTCTGTCTATGAATCATAGTTTTCCAATGAGACTATGACATGTATTGAAGGGAAGGGTTGTCTATCCATTGGAAAGAAAGTCTTGCAAAAAAAATTAGAGCATGTTTGTTGTTAGCGAGGTTTTGCCACAATATTTAGCTCCTCTAGAACTTGAGTGCTCATCCATAATAAGCTTTGCATTCTGTCCGGTTCTGCATTTTGTCACTATCGAGGCCATGTTACAGTTGAGACATTTGTATGCTTATGAGCATGATGCATTTTAGGAGGCATGGAGGCTCAATGGATTGAAAGTGTGTTGGTGATCCTGATTTTTTTCTCTTTTTGCAGGCACAGGGAAGGCGAAAGGAAAGCTCTCTCTGGCATCCAATTTCTTGGCGCTGTATATTTCAGCCAGGTTAGTGATAGACGTCCGATTCCTATCGTGTTTCTTATGATTCGCAAATTGATCATTTCAGTCCATAGAACGCAATGTGCTTTAAAAGTTCTGTACATAGTGTTTAAGTTGAGAAATATGGTGACTTCTTAAACGACCTCTCTCTAAACAATTTCCTCTGTATAACAATGAATGCAATTTTGTAGGACCTTAAAAGTCCGTGCCATGATTTTGGCGACTAACCTTTTTTACGAATTAGATGATACTTTAGTTAGTCAAAAATTGATAATATGATGGAACATGATTCTTATCTTTTTGGCTTTAAAATTTGATTGTAGGCAGTGAGTTCGATGGTAAATTTGGCATTATTCTCAAACTGAGTCTTCAGCTAAAACATACAGTTGAATTTCCGGTAACTAAGGTATAGGTTTCTCTGTCGTTTATCTTTAATCAAAGTTAACTTTTTGAAACCGAAAGATAAGATAATACAGTCAAATAGATTAGTGCTTAGCAGGTTCGTATTGGAGCTATTCAATTTTAGACGTGCGCGATTCTGTGTTGTGTTGTGTTAGTTTGATCCGATTTTGATTTTTTGATTTTGGTCTTACAGGTTATACTGGTTCGATCCTCTTGAAAACGGCAAGTTATCTGATGTGATTGGAGAGATTCAGGTACTTTTAGATCTGAGACCTTACTGAACGAGTGAATTTTTGAATTACCGTTTGTGGTTGAGAGTGTTCGTCGAGCTAATTGGTTGTTGTTTTGCTTATTAGCCTATTATTACGTCCTCTATCTTTTTATTTTGGATTTCTGTGGTGTGATTCAGTTTTTTTTTTTGTTTTTAATGACTATTATGATTTAGAGCTGCAGTTTTTGAGCTCATGGTCTTTGCTTTGTTATTGGCAGGCAGTGATCAGGAAATGGGAGCCGTCTGGGAGAAAAAACTGATGGTGATGAAGCGCTAGCACTTTCTGAGGTATTAACTATTAATGATTCCTCTGCTCAGTTTGGATGAGTTTAAACTTTTGTATTAAATTTTCCTTTCGTATTTATGCTGGATTGGCTGAAAAATTTTGTTCCCTTAAAAAAAAATCATGCAGCTTCGTCGATTGATGGATGAAGTTAGGCGATTTTCCCCAGGACGGCAAATTACTGTTCTGAATGGGGGTTCTGGAGGTATCTTCTTAATTTTTTCAGATTATATGTTGTATGCTCCACATTTGTTTAGAGTCGTTAAGAAACTTTGACAGAAAGATAGTGTCATAGTGCGACCCATTATTTGCTTATATTTTCATTGTTTCCCCAGGTAATATAACCTCCATGTTGGTCCCAGCAGCCACCTTAGGAGCATTAGGTTATGGCTACATGTGGTTCAAGGTATGTCACAGCTCACAATTATTTCACATGCTTTTTGAAATTTTGGGTAATCAACTGAACTGATAAGTCCAATTTTTCTTCTGTTTCCAGGGTATTTCATTTTCAGACTTGATGTATGTTACAAAGCGTAATATGGCAAATGCTGTTTCAAACTTGACAAAACATCTGGAGAATGTATCAGATGCACTTTCTGTAAGTCCTGATTTGTAAGCTCTTGAATTTTTTGTTCAACTTATTCTATCTTTTTTGTTCAATTGATGCATTGTTGTTGATATCATCATGTATGCCTCTGTATATCAGTTATAAAGAGCATAATCTGAAAAATCTTTCTTTTAATGGTTTCAGTATGTAATTACGATTGTCATGCCGTGGCCTTTGGTACTGCAACGTTTCCGTTCTGGTTGAAAAAATGTCTATAAGTCTCTGATTTTAAACTCAGGTGACATTTTATTGTGTTTCTTCTTCCTTCTTTAATGAGATTAGTTTTGGGAGTGATGACTGATGTCTTATGAGGTATTTATGTAGCTGTTGACCCAGCAGATTCATGAAGTGAAGGAGAAGGAAAGGAGTAATAAAATTATGGGTAGGAATTCTCCGTGTGTCTTTGGTTCTTTAAACTATACAGATCTGTTTCTCTTATTCTCAAATCGATATGCAGGCATTACTTTATTTTGGACACTTTCATAATTTATTTTTGACACTTTCATTTCTTGATGCAAGATACTTTGCATAGTGAGAAGTGGGTGTTCGTGACTTAAAAAGGTATTTCATATTCACTTGAGATTTTCTTTTTCTGTGTACTCTCGTGGCCAATGTATACATTGTACTCTTCTGTTATTGGTTTGATATTTGATCCTTCCAATAAAACATACTTTTATAATATTAATCGCAGCCTTTAACGCTTCTTGGTTGTTATAATTTTGCACGGTGATGTTTAGTTAAGCATTTGTAGTAATGCAGGCATTTAATTTAAATAAGCAGCCTTTTTCTCAGCTGATGCTTATGTTCGATGAGGAGCCCCAAGAAATGTCGGTTCTTGGCAATTCAAAAGTAAGGTAAATGATAGTTGGTATTATCCCTATCAGGTTTGCAATTCCTTTCACAGGGCTACCAGTTCTGAACCAAAGCAAACAGAGACGGTTTGTTCTCTATTGAAATGAATATGTATAATCAAAAGCTTATCATCCATTGTAAAAAAATCAGTGAGTTGTTCATCGGTTTCGTGCTATACAAAACAACATAATACTGAGTTGATGCTCTGTCTGGTCTTAAGATAATATTATGCCATTATAACAAGAATGTCATGATAATGTCATTTTCAGTCATGTTTAACCCAACTATCTAATTCAGTACCTTGATTCCTATTTCTATTATCTGCTACTTTGCGAGATGTTTTAGGCGGAAAATTATAAATGTATGTATCAGCCCTAGAAGGTGGCCGAGAAAATGAGTTTCCGGCCGTCGGTAGACGAATCTACCATTCTCGGATTTGTCATTACCGGGATAATTAACTTAATTACGTGATTAGTTATTCCCGGTAATGGGAAATTTGAGAATAAAGACGTGAAAATTGGTTCCAGTAATACCAAATCCGGGAATAACGTTAATTAAACATGATTAGTATTCCCGATAATGGGAAATCCGGGAATAGTGAACCATGTTCACTCCCTTAGGGTTCGATTATGCTATGATGCGCCACCCACGTTTTAGGGAGGAAAACTGTTTTTACTGCAAAAGGAATTTACTTTTTTCAGTGTTTGATATATTGTCTTGTCATGCCTGATGTTTGCCGCCTTCTATGCAGGGGAAAATGGAGATATTTCTTTGGTTAAGTTGTAGAGAGTCAATTTGATAAGCATGGAAAGATGTGAGGAGCTACAGTGCTTATGGAGAACTACATGCAATAGAGCTCAATGATCGACCTATGAGTTGCCATATTTTATGCTTCCCTAGCAAAGTTACAATCAGTTAGGAATTCTTCACTTTCTCAGTTTGGAAGTCTTCAAAGATGTCAAGATATGAAAGATTTTTTTCACTTAGTAAATTTACGTTCTCAGTTAGAATTCATTATTTTCCAAAAATAAGTTGTTGCCAAGTAAATTGACACATGAGTACATGTACAACTGCCTTTCTTCCTTGCATGTTTGTCGCTCTGTGATGATCATGACACTTTAACATCTCGATGCAACTTTGAACTCCTTCAGCGATCTATCTTGAATTAAGTAATTTTGATATATCCTTCGACACTGAGAGTCTGTGAGATACTTTCATTTTAACAGCTCCCTTCGAATAGTCTAACACCATTTACTTTAAATTTAGGCTTCAAATTTCCCTTTTTTCCCATGATTTGCTACAAAATTATATTACGGTATAAAATTCTACAAACATGTTTTACACATGTGCATCATACAATATACAGCAAATACCATTTTACCTATAACAAGTACCAATTTTATGAGCGTGATTACTCCAATTTTAATTTGCTTTGAGCAATATAATTATCATTTCTTTTTTCAAGGTGAAAGTTTGTCTGTGAAAATCAAAAACAGAGTTAAAAGAAGCTAACAGGCTAAACCGACAGCTAAGATCAACTAAGATGATCATCACTTCATCCATATAATGGTTAGGGATATCATATTTATTAGCATAAACTTAAGTAAGATCACATATCGCGGGGCTTTCCCTAGTTATACTTATTAGGTGTTTTAAAACTTTTCTTTTTTTTTTTTTTTTGATAGTAAGGTGTTTTAGACGTTAGCGTCTATAATGATTACGTTTTTAATCCTAACAAAACCCTAATTTAAAGAATGTACGGAGGGAGTGTCCTTTACTCATTTATAGCTAGGCCAGGTCAGTACAAATTAATTGAGACGATAAATTCTTTTTTTGTGATTTGGAATCAATTTCAAATCTTTAATTCGATCCCACAACATCTTCTCTGAATGGATTAAAGTGGAAATTTTATTATTTTATGGTTTAAATATCATAAGGCACCATATTTATTGTAATTTTTAGTATTCTTAAGTGTGATATAAATAACGGACTCATCTATAATCATATGCGTTGCACTCATATGGTAGTACCATTAAATAGTAGTTATATTATTTTGCTTATTGAATGAAATGGTCCAAATGGACCACTTTGAATTTCTAATAGATTATTTCGCTCTCTGTCTATAGCTAAGATAGATTCAATTTAGATGTCAGAGTTAGTGAAAAGGAAGATCTCTATATATTCTTTAAATGCCAAATTAAATGTTATCATAGAAACATAATTTTTTATTTCAAATTAGATATAAATTTTGATAAATTTAAAGAATATTAATGTTTTTCATTATATCTCATACATCTTCACTCTTCCGTGTTTTCGGGTGATTATCCACTCACGCAACTTAGTTTTCACCCAGTATATTATCACTGAAAATTTTTTGAGTCTATACAATTATTGAAAAATAAACTAAAAAATATGATTGATTGATTTAGTATGAAATTCCCTAAATTAGCCATTTAATTTGAGACGGAAGAAATATATAATGTGGGAAGAATCTACCAAGATTTTTCCTAAAACTTAAATTTGAAGATGTCCATAAGTTAATATCTTATATAGATAATAGAGAGACTTTTTCAATTTGTCCCAATTGTAATTTAATTGCAAATTTTATTGACAAATCAACATCCGACACATGGCGTTTTATTAACGAATAGTAATTTGACACATGTATATAAGAACTTTGAGTTTAATTAGGTTTCAAGTTACAATTTTAAGTCAATGATATTATTTTTTCCTTTTCTAATTAGAAAATCAAAATACAATAAAAATATAATGATTCCTAATAAAATTCTACCAATTACTTTTTCTTAATATAATAGTTTTATTCCTAATCAATTTCCTATCCATTATTTTAAAAAAATTCTAATAAAATTCTAATACACTATATTTTTTTCTATTTTTTTATTAAACAATTTTTCCTAATAAAAATTCATGATATTATTTTTTCCTATTCCTAATTAAAATAGACACATCTTCTTATTTTCCTATTCAAACGGGCATATTGTTAAAAAAATTATTCCTAATCAAATAATAATATATATTATTTTTTCTAATTTTTTTATTAAACTATATTCCTCATTTAGAACTTTAAGTTTAATTAGATTTCAAATTATAATTTTAAGTGTATGATTTTTCCTATTCTAATTAGGAAATCAAAACACAATAAAAACATATTCCTAATAAAATTATAATACACTATATTTTTTCCTAATTTTTTTATTTAACAATTTTTCCTAATTAAAATCTATTATATATTTTTTTTATTCCTAATTAAAACGGACACATCTTCCTTTTTTCCTATTCAAACGGACATATTGCTAAAAAAATTATTCCCAATCAAATTAAAATATATATTATTTTTTTCAAATTCTTTTTATTAAACTATTATTCCTAATAAAAATCTGCTATATTTTTTTCTATTATTAATTAAAACGAACATATCTTATTTTTCAAACAAAATAATTTTTTAATTCTAATAGGATTGTAAATTTTGAAATAAAATCAAAATAATTCTAATTGATTTAAAGTTAAAATAATTTCCTTTTGATATAATATTTGACATAGATTTAATAATGTTTAATGCAAATAATTATTATATAATTTTTTATAATATATATTTAAATTATTTATTTTTAAAGATACGTACTTTCCGTCCAACGACGGCCCAATGACTAATTCATAATTAAATTATAATGTCAGGTATTATGTTTTATCCAGTGAATGAAAAACAAACTCAATTACTCATTAAAAAAATGTGAAGAATTTCACTCTGCAAATTGTTATAAAAAAAGAAAAATTTATCAAAATTAAAGTCTGATTTTAACTTAAAATGACACATATTGGTCCTTTTATTTATCTTTTCGAAGATTTCGGTCCCCTTGCCTTGAAACTTGTTGGATTCAGGACCTATCAAACCAAAACAAAAGGACTAATACTTGTAAATAATGAAAACATAGGACCTCTAAAATATTTTATTTCCCTTTGCTTCTTTTCTAAGACTAACTTCTAATTGAGCTGCACGAACTCAATAACACAGAACAAAATGGCGTCAGTTGCATTCAGCAGAGACTTCACTCACATTCTCTCACTACCATCATCAACACCAACTACAAGATTCCGAGTTCCATACTCCCATAACTCTCAACGCTCGGTCTTCTTCTCTTCCAATAATCCAAGCATTAGAATTTTTTCTTCTTCTTCTTCTTATGATTATTATCCTGATGATGATACTAATACAAAAAGAAGGTCCATTCAAGAAGACCCATCATCGGAGCAGTAGCTGCTCTATCCAATGAAGAGAGAATCTCCGGCGAAGGCCCTCCGACTTATTTCTTGAGCTGCCTGGAGTTCACCAGGGACCCGCTTGTTTTGATGCTCTCAGTGCTAAGCTGGTCGAGAGAGCTGGCTTTCAATACTGCTTTACAAGTGGTGGGTTTTATGTTAATTGTTTAAAAGTACTTTCCAGTTTCATTAAGATGATAATTCACGATATGGGTGTTGATCAAAATTCCATTTTTAGTGATTCATTGATTGATTTCTGATTTAATTTTCTTTAAGCGTGTTCTACTGCATGCCTTGTCTTTTTCTTTATTTTTTTTTATGATGGTAATTGACTGATGTCATATTGTGTATTTCTTTGTTCACCCTATTAGGATTTTCAATATCTGCTGCTAGATTGGGGCTGCCGGATACTGGTTTTATTTCCTACGGAGAGATGTTGGATCAAGGGCAGCAAATCACCAGTGCTGTATCAATTCCTGTTATCGGAGATGGGTGATAATGGATATGGGAATGCCATGAATGTCAAAAGAACAGTCCGAGGATATATTAGAGCTGGTTTTGCAGGGATTATTCTGGAAGACCAGGTTTGTGTTCATTGTCTGAATTTCATCTAGTTAATAATCACTGTGAATGTTCAAGTTGAATTGTAGTTCTCTATCATCCTATTTTCTTCCAGATTCTGGTTGACGGTTTACTGCCTTTTGCATTTGTTAGCTTCTTGGTAGGCAAATTGAAAAGTCATTTGTGTTCTGATTCGTCCAATCTTTTATTTGTGTTATAATGGTTTAACTGGCACTTTTCCAAGTTCCAATCGATTCTAGTACAAAATAATCTAATTTGAATACTTTTGTTATTTATGATTCACTTCCCCTGGGAGGAATTTGGTGGAGAAGCTACTGTTGTTTAAGAATGTTTTATTATTTATGAAGGTTTCTCCCAAAGCATGTGGTCATACACGCGGTAGAAAAGTGGTGTCTAGGGAGGAAGCAGTGATGAGGATCAAAGCAGCAGTTGACGCTCGAAAAGAGAGTGGTTCTGACATTGTTATTGTGGCAACGTGACTGATTCTCGTCAAGCATTGTCTTTGGATGAATCACTTTGAGGGCAAGAGCTTTTGCTGATGCTGGAGCAGATATTTTATTTATCGATGGCATTAGCTTCAAGAGAAGAGAGATGAAAGCTTTCTGTGACATCTGTCCCCTAGTTCCAAAAATGGTATAGAATCTTCCTGACTGCATGATTGAAAATTGTCCATTTACCATGATGTAGAGATTACAACGTTGTTCGTATACTGTGACTGATAAGAGCTTGTTTTTTCCTCTACAGGCGAATATGCTCGAAGGAGGGGGGAAAGACTCCAATTCTAAATCCCCTTGAACTTGAGGAAATTGGTTATAAAGTAGTTGCATACCCCCTTTCTTTGATTGGAGTGTCTATCCAGGCAATGCAGGTTAGTTGTCTTTAATCATTTGTGTTACTTAAGTTGATTGGAAGTTCTAGATGATGCGGTGGCCTTTTAGGTCTCATCAACTTGGATAACCTTTGAAGGTTACGTTTCAACATCACTTCAGGGTTTGCATTGTATATAATTTGTGCAGGATTCTTTAATGGCCATTAAAGGAGGTCGCATCCCTCCCCTGGAAGCATGCCATCCTTTGAAGAAATAAAGGAAATTCTGGGTTTCAACACTTATTATGAAGAAGAGAAGCGATATGCTATTACTCCTAGTCAACGATATTCTCAGAGAGGTGAGAATTAGATCACACAATAACTATTATATTGTTGTTTTGCCCCTTTTATCAAAAAAAAAAAAAAAAAAAAAAAAAAAACCTATTATATTGTTATTTGAAGAAATAATCAATTTTGTGATTGAAATTTTTAAAAAATTATTCATCAGCAAGCAGCACTGGTTACAGCACCCAGCGGACCAGGTCAAGATAATTCTGAGCAGAGAAGTGAAACTTCTCAAGATCCTGTTGTTGAAGTTATAACTCCTTCAATATACAGTGCAGATGGTTCAAGGGATCCTTTTTCTGGCATATGGTCACGGACTTTGAGAATCAAAATAATTGGAAGAGACGGATTTGAAAAACTTGATGTGAGGATCCCTGTAAGTAAATTTTCTCTAGACCCTGATATCTTCCAGTATGTGCTGTTATTGGAATCCATTAGTTTACACGTGTAACTTTGGAAGGCATATGCCATCTTCATGTCATACTTATCAGTCCAAAAACAAATGTAGAGGTCTTTCTATTTTAACACTGTATGTTGGTTTATCCACTAGAAGCATAGGTCCAATGCCAGTGTAGGGTTTTAGACAAATATTATCCAAGATGAATAATTAGCTCTTTAAAAGTCCCAAGATTTCTCAAGTGTCTTTGTTAATAAGCTTTCTCATGACTAGCTGTCATTTACTGCTACGTGTATTATGGTTCATTGTGTTGAGTTGGAGCAACTCAATCCTATTGCTCCATTATGTTTCAATCCATTCGATATCCTTCTAGTTGTTTCTTCTCCATGAAGTGTCGGAATATTCCTGGGCAAGCCTGAATGCCTTAAGTTTTGCAGTAGTGATGTGATGTCCCGCTATTTGACTGATTCTGATGATATATTCTCCTGCTTATTTTTTCTTTGCAGGCTGGATTCTTGGAAGGAATCACAAATATAGTGCCAGCTTTGGGAGGAGTAAACATCAAGGCACTGTTGGATGATGCAGCTGACGAAGTTGGAGGGAAGCTATTGTTAGATTTTAATGATTCTATTGGAGACCGGATTCAAGTCTTTCTTGAATGAAATTCCATGTCGTTTCGATTTCCAAAATCCAACAGCTAGCAGTGCAGAGCTCTTTAATGATGGAAGTTGCTGAAGGCGCTAAGCTACCAGAAGAAGGTTTTATGAGCTAAAAGGTCTATAAAGGTTGCCATGGTAATGGCGTAATGCCACCAAAAACTCACCAACAAGACTAGCTAATGATGCTTCCAAGTAATGAATTTAGAAAGGATTGTTGCTTATATTGATCCCTTTTGGAGGCTTAATACAATGCTTTGTTGGTTTTGGTGAAGTAATAGCTTATGAACACATTACCTTTACAATACATATATAGGACTAGCTATAATTCTTCTCTCAACCACTAGGGAAAAAAACTATTTTTGTAAAAATGAATCATTATATTTTTTCTTTAATATGTCACCAAACATACAAAAAATATTACATGAAATAATTGAAGGGTAAAAAATCACAAGCATCATCCACACAGGTATCCAATTTTTTTTTTTTTTCACAGCTGATGTATTGAACCAGAAGCACTATTGGTAAAAAAAAATTGGAAAATGATCATAGAGTAGAAATACATGATACTTGGCCGCTTGGTTTCACAAAAACAATACAATTCTTTTTTAAGGTCTCATCTATCTGTAGCCACCACCATATGGTTGTTGAGTATATCCACCGGCACCCATCATGGGGTTATAACCACCACCAGTGCCACCTTGCAGCATACCAGGAGGCATTCCGGTGTGCGGCTGCATCGGTACTCCTTGCCCCATCCCCATATTCATCCCCATACCCATGGGTTGTGTCATGCCCCCATAACCACCCATCGCCATACCACCCATCCCCATATTGCCCATGCCCATGCCCATTCCAGCTCCTGGACCACGGGGCAAGCCCATGCCGTTATTCGGAACCATACCCATGCCGTTATTTGGAGCCATGCCCATGCCCATCATAGGATTTGGTACTCCTCCGAGAGCACCAGCTCCAGCACGACCCTAAACCAGTGCCAGATCCCATTGCTTTACCCATTGTGGTTGTAGATATAGCAGGAGCAGCAGGCTGTTTCTCCATCCTCTTTTCCTTCCGATTAATTGCATCGAAATCAATGCCGATATTCGACAATGGATTTATCTTAGCTGCATGCATATCAAGAAATGTTGACTATCAAAATCGAGCATATCGTTCGTATTAATAAAATAAGAAATAACAAAAGCAAGCACTTACATCCAGATATATTTAGATTTACTAGCCCTCTGTTTAGTGTATCTGCCCAAACAGTTGATTTTGTCTCAAACTTGTCCTTGGCTTCATGTGGAACTATAGCGGAAGATGTACTGCTATTCGGATGAAAATAAATTTCCCATGATATCATTATTTTGTTGCACCGATGATCCAGTGACAGTTTGCTGGGAAGTTTGTGGATTGAAATTCCCATTATTTAGTTGCACAGGCTGTGGAGCTGGAGCTTGAGGCATGTATGAACTGACAGGAGGAGCCATGGAATTGTAAAAGCCACCGTTGCCAGGCTGTGAAGCCATATTTGGGGAAACTGAAGAAGATCCAGGTGGCGGCTGAAAACTTCCATAAGCATTTGGCGCTGCCTGAGCAGGTTGGCTGTTTGGTGGAGGCTGAAAACTTCCATAAACATTTGGCGCTGACTGAGCAGGTTGGCTGTTTGGTGCGGGCAGAAAACTTCCATTGACGTTTGGCACTGACTGAGCGGGTTGGCTGTTTGGAGGGGGCTGAAAACTTCCATTGAAGTTTGTCGCTGATTGAGCGGGTTGGCTGTATGGTGGGGGCTGAAAACTTCCATAAACATTTGGCTCTGACTGAACGGGTTGGCTGTTTGCTGCCGAAAAGGTTGCTTGAGCAGCTGCAACTGGCGGGAGAATATCTGCTAATATATCAGTTTCCTGGTTTGTAGCTTCTCGAGAAACCTGCATACTCATGGAAGGAGGCTGAAAATTCAAGTCTGATTGAGGCAGAAAGTGAGCAGGTGAGGTTGATTGAAACTGAGCAGGTGAGGTTGCTTGAAATAGAGTATTTGGTGAGGCTGATTGAAACTCTTGAGGTTGGACACTTGGTGACGTTGCCTGAAATTGAGTATTTGGTGAGGCTGATTGAAACTGTTGAGATTGGACATTTGGTGGACGTTGCTTGAAATTGAGTATTTGGTGAGGCTGCTTGAAACTGTTGAGATTGGAGTTGGACAGTGGGAGCAGAGTGAGTAACTGTAGAGAGAGAGTCGACAAATCCAAAATTGGACACTGCATCTGCATTTGGGTCTGTGGAAGGATGGAAGGGAGCTGTGGATGCTGGAGATGGTTGCTGCGTAGAGATAGCTTTGAAAGGACCATCACCAAACGGATCATCAAAAGGCTGCATTCAAAGAAAATTACGATGATGTACAGTTTTACATCCAAAAAAAACAGTTCATTCGATAAGTTCATCACCTGATTCAGAGAATTGGGAGCTGATTGACCAGAATTTGGTATAGTATCAGCTTCATAAGTAGAAGTAGCTGGCACAATCGCTAAAGCATCTGAACCAAATGGATCGGATAGTGATCCGAGTAAGTCCATTTCAACATTGCTTGAGGCAGTAGGAACAGCTGGCATAGCATTGTTAGGTACAGCTGGAGCAGTGTTGTTCGAGGTAGGAACACCAGCTGATCAAGAGAAACAAAATTTAAGGAAAAAGTAGAACCTTATTTATGCTACACCAGAACGGGATATAATTACAAAGGGACATGAGAGAAGTCCAAATTTCTTCCTAGACTGTAACTTCAGTTTTTATAGACAGAACCTAAGAAGCGTGTTTTTATAAGATCAAAACTCCAGCCAACTGTAATATTAGACATGTCTAACGAATGGCACATAAGAACAGATATCAGTGCATAAACAGCACAAGGCAACAACAAGTCTATTCAATAGAACACAACCAGTGAACACTTGCTATACCTGAAAATGAATTGCGAGGATCAAATTCATCAAAACCCCCATTTCCCTGAGTTTCAGGAGATGCAGAAGTTCCGGCAACAGTGGTTGCTTGACTGGGATTATTGCTTGCAGGAGGTGATGAAGTTGTGGGAGCAGCAGTTGCAGGGGATTCTCCACTCCTTTTAGTTAAAGAAAGAAAGAAACGAGAGTTAGAATCTTTGGAACTGAAAACTAATGAACTGTTACTTGCAAAAGAAAGACCTTGGCATTTGATGGTAAAATTTCAAACCTTTCTTGGTGAACGGGACTTCGAGATTCAGTCACAGCTTCCTCGTAGCTAGGTGGTGCGCCAAGATTCTGCTCAGAAAATTTCCGCTCAAGGCGCCTGCCAAAGCAGATTAAAAATTACATGAACAGCTGAAAACTTGAGAACTTAACCAGCAATAAACCATCACCACTGCTGTACCTTCCATCCTGAGAATCTGGAGCTCTGACACTTCCTCTGAAAAGAGAAATCGAAAGAAGTCATTCAACACTATCAGCAGCAGAAATAGTATGATGCACGGAATTTAATGGGAAAGGAAACCTAAATTTTTATATAACTATATTGCACAAGGAGATTTCCAATTTCTGGCATATGCTTAGGTAGTTTAGTCAAATACAGAACAACTATATGCAGTTCTCATTAAGGATAAATAGAAGAAGACAATTGAAGGAACCGAATGGACTCTTTAGAAAGAAAAGATTCTCTTTACAACTGATCATCCAAGGCGCAGACAAGGGTGGACACTTACCGAGATGAGGACTGACCATCATCATCAGTGAGACGCTCTCTGTCAGAATTCCTACTTTGAACCATAGTCATAATCATTTCCTCTCCCACTGTAGTCATCATCTCTATTGTACCGTTCTTCAGATTCTCTTCCATAACGGTCTCCTTCACGACTATAGGAGTCCCCGTGTCTGCCATATCGATCGTCGTCCCGATATCCGTACTCTTTTTCTCTACCGTAACCATTTCGATCATCATCTCTGCTTCCATAGCGGCCCTCATTACGGTCATCATATCTATCACCATATCCTCCAGCACTTGAATTAGAGCTAGGTTTGTACATGCCTCCAGCTGCAAGTGGAGCGAAATCTGCATTTTTGAACTAAAACATTAGATCTCTCTACATATGATCTATACAACAGAAATTTCAAGAAAAGCCTTAACATTCAAGCCGGACATTTAAGAGTAGTATACTCCCAGAAAGCAACAAAACTTTTCAAAGCAAAGATGGACATCAACAAGGAGAATTTACCATAAAAACAATTCCATATCACAGATCAGTATGTTCAAAAATCTAGACCAACTAGAACCTACTTTTCTGCGAGACAAGCATATTGACGCAAATAAAAACCAAAAATACAATACTCAGCAAAATCCACTAAACGTTAAAACAAAAAACTTTATGAAGCGAAAGACACCATCGAAAGCCACGTGAAATAGTGTGTAATCTTAGTCATTCCAGTTACACCTCATGAATGAATTAATTTTGATAAGGAAAAATGTCAAAGAGAAGCAAGTTCTATAAACAGAGAAAACAGGCAGGGTAAAGTTATGTCACACGAGAAAACCAAACTGTTAATGACAGAAATAAATGGTATGCGAAACCATGGAAAACTTATCAAACACATGTGGCAAATAGAGATGAAGACTCACTTGTCTCGATTAGCTTCAGCCTTCTGTCTAGCCTCATGTATCCTTTCTTTATCATTAACCAGAATGACAAGACTTTGAGATTTTTTCCTGACATTGTTACCTTGGTCTGCTCCACTGGAATCTATATACTGGAAATCAGACAATGTCTGCAACATACAAAGATTTTCTAATTACAACCAAATGATGATAAATGGGAAGCTGACATTAAATCAGTCCGCATTCATATTGAAAATTTACACAAAATTACCGATATTTGATATGCGTGTTCTCTTATCTCATCTATGACACGTTCTGAACCATGGGCTACAAGGTAGTCCAAAACAGTCAAGGCCTGAAGTTCAACAGCAACGTATGTAAAGAGAGCATGTGTGAGTGTGGCAGTAATAGAAAAACCACACCTAAACTGTCATCTGTCATCAATGGGAAAAGTTGACCTTGTAAACATGCCTCCAATTCTTTCCAGTGTCACTTATTCGCTTCCAGAGCACAGCCATAATCATCTGACACTCATGACTGCACCAGAATCTTAAAATAATTACTCGATCACAAACTTGTAAAGCATTTATAACATTAACACAAGGTTCAAAGTTCAAACTTACTAATTTCTTGTAGCCTCTGCAATGTCAGCAAGAAGTGACCCATGAGGACCCCAAGGCTCATTACTTGTAGCATCAAGAACCTGAAATGATGGTAACAAAGTATTAGATTGTAGAAGCATGAAACGACAACTAATAGACTACTAGCATCTAACAAACAGTTACAACCTAACAAATCATCAAACAAGCAAATCAACAAAAGTAGAAAAGGAGATTTACCTTCTGTTCAATCCCAGGGACTTTAAGTACTTTCTTATTAACTCCCTCTCTTACTGCAAGAATACAGTCGAGAAACTTTTAATAAAACTTTAATCAGGAAAGCTTCTATATGATATTCCAGATAAAAATATAAAATCTAAATATATTAAACTATGCATGAACTACATAAAGCTTTAAAATGGATATTAGGGTATACAGTACAGAACAAGGAAGACAAAATTGTAAACTGAAGACTTACAGGTCCCTAACAGTCTGGCCAAAGACCTTCTTCATCACCACTGGTGTGTAAACAACAGCGGACTCTGCACAGTCGAACAAACAAGCTCAGAGTGTTTCCTTTATTCCAGAAAAGATGCTCAATAACTTTTCATAACATCACTGACTGAAACACGTACAAAGTTTTCAAGTTTAACTATTTCCATTGATGCAGAGATTTCAATTATTGCAATAATAAGCACAAGCTTCCAAAATGGAAACACGGAAAAGTAATAATGACAAAGGCACAGCAAAATCAATCACCACATCATGATAAGAAATAATGAAATAATCATCCATGATATTTAGAAAGAGCAGAATTGCAACTCATAAAACTAACGCTGATGTGATCTATTTATCGAATACTTAATTAGACTACACTCTAACTCTATCCTCAGCATCTAATCAAAGCTGAACAGATCAACAAAACCAAAAACCACTGCCGATCAAACAATCAATCACAGTTAAACGTGCATTCCCCATTATCAATCGGATCTTCATAAATAAAGCAGACATTCGTATAGAATCAAAACAACTCGCGATCATCAAATAACAACAGGAAAGTAACCAATTCAGCTGAATTGTATATCAACGATAACCAACCAATCAATCAAAACAAAGTGCAAAAAGGAGCTACTTTTCTCCATTTCCAAGTCCATAAAATACGAAACTAATGTTACTGAATGAAAGCAAACAACAAAAAAGAGGCAGATTAGCAAAAGATCAAGAAGCAATGAGAAGTACAGGTGATGATCAAACCCACCAAAGAGTGAAATCTTCAGATCTGAAAGCTGATTACTGTTCGTGACACTGTATATATCGGGGTTGCAATAAAAAACAGAGAGAGAGAGAGAGAGAGAGAGAGAGAGGGTGTGAGAGAGAAAGCGTAAATTGCGAGTTCGTGTTTTTGGTGGTGTCAAGAAATGTAAGACAGTAAGGATAGAGAGAGAGAATCTATTTTGGGATTTATTTTTGTATATGTCTCTTACTTTAAATTTCGGGTATTTAAATCAGATCTTTGTAAGAAAAAATTTTACTACTAATAATAATTAACCAAGAACTTCCATGACCATATGACAACTTTCTTTCTTACGCAATTTTTTTTTTTTTTTAGGGTGCAATTCTCATAATCATTTAAGTTCGTCTTTACTCGCTTCGCGTATTGAGAGAAAAAAGTCATTAAAGGGTCCGTTTGACGTGAATTATATTTATATAGGAGGGATATATTGACAACACACCAAATTTGGACCATTCAATTTTTACTCAATCAATGGTGAGGATTAAATCATGAAAACCATTAAAATTCGTTAACTTTCGTTAAATGAAAAAACACCAACGTTAATTCCTTTTCTTGTTTCCAAATGTGTTGTTCATTAGCTTCCCTCCGCCACCGTTTCCCGATCATCCCTCCTCTCTTTCGCCCGCTCGATTCGCCTCCCTGTCTCCGCCGTCATCGTTTCTCCGTCCATCCCGTCCGCGTTCGTCCTCTCGCCTCTGTCCTTGCTCGTGCTCCCTCTTCTTCGTTCCCTCTTCCTCGCTGCACGACAGTCGATCGAGAAGTTAACCAATCTTTGAATTTGGTCGATAAATTGACGTGTATTTAAATGTCATCGTGATTTCTATTTTGCTTTTGGGTTGTTTATTTCGTTGGATTTTGGTCGATAAATTTACTTTGTTGAATTGTTTGATTTCTATTTTGCTTTGTCTATTTTGTTTTCTTTCATCATTAGTTTTGTAATTAGTTGGTAGCATCTCAACAAGTCAACGTTGTTTATTTCGAAATTCTCTCGCCCTTATGAGTCTCTTAGTACATTAGAAGATGAAGATTTACTTATATTTTGACTTTTCCTTTAAAAATGTGAGAATTAGTAACAATCTAAAGACAAATTACACAGGATGTTTGTTGTGAAAAGGCCATCGAGATTTGTTTTGATGAAGTGGCTTTTGTATTTTTTGCAAAGTCGGAAGTTAACCAATCTTTGAATTCTATCAGGATAAATGATTTGAGAGGCATTGTGTTTAATCGACTACGTGGATGTCAGGCATTGTGTTTAAATGTTGAGAACATGAATGTACATTTGTTTTCTACTTCAGATTGACGGAAATTTGAGACATCTGCCTGGAAAGGAACCATTCGTCATCGTCATGGATTAAAGTATTTCAAGATGCTGGCTTGTCTACTTTGTTATGGAGAAGACAAAGACTTGTTGACTGAGATTGAAGAAGATGTCTATATGGTAAAAGTAGGAAGGAGGAGCTATGTCTTGAAAAGGCTTCCATTATATTTTGCACTTGTGAATTCATCATATAGGCTTCAATCCATGGCTACTGAAACTGCGAGAGATGTCTATAGCATGAGCATTGTTGAGTTTGTGGATTGATTGAGATTTGAGAATTACATTTATTTTATCAGCCTTAGTTGGAAAGTAGAAAATAGATACAAATTCTCTTTTGTTTACACTTCAATATCTTTTGTTTCCTTTCTCATTCATCAATACACAACAGAGATCGATATATTAACAAAGATCGATTGATATTTTCGAAATCTAGAGTTCCGTAACGATTTTCAATAAGGAAATTTTCAAATCATCTATTGATATCCTACAATTGTAAACTAAGTAAGATTTTTAATAACAATCTATCTCTCTTGGACCTTGCAATTTTATTTCCATAATCTGGTTTCGTCTAAATCGCTTGCCTAGCTGAATCATCAAGAATGTTGTTTACTTGAGTGGCAGCAATCTACTCTCTTGCCTTATTCTCTCCAGATCCGGCCTCTTTGGAGTTTTCTCTCACTTTCAGAAGGGACAAACAACGGCCGTCACACAAGCTAATCTTCCATGCATCTTTTCCTTGGCCAATTCATCCTCCTTGCATTCTTACTATAAATATACAAATCAAGAATTGCTTAAAAAAAGAAAAAAAAATGTGACATGAGCATGCAAATAACTTACCTCTTTGGTCTCGAATTGGATAGAAGCATAGCTCCATGGCTCCCCATGTTTCGAACCTCGATTGTGCCACAAGAAGTCCTCAGACACAATTTTTTCATATGGAGAAAACATCTTAATCAAAGCAGCTTGGAAATTTACCACCACATATAAAATTGAATACAAGGCAAAAAAAAAAGAAAAAACATGCACAATTCATTGCCAAAATCAACAATAAAACCCTCCACGAATCTAAAACCACAACTCCACATAATGTTCTCAACTCCAATACAGTACCATTTTTTTATTTTTCTATTTCTTGGGGCTTCAGTTTAAAAGTCATTTAAATCATTAGATCTTAGCTAAGTAAGATCGGCTTCACCGACATTACAATCACGATTTAAGGAGTACTCGTTTTCAGGAATAGCAAAGTATGCTCATATTGGCTAATGGCCAATGTAAGATGCATAACTTTCACGTTGGATGTTCACTGCCCACTCACTACATGATACTCATACTAGAACTAAAAGTTACAATTGAAAAAGGAAAATCCTTTGCAATAGAATCAAACAACTCACAATCGATTCAAGTCGGCTGGGCCGGTTCCACCATATTTCTCCGGAGATGCTCAAGCTGGGAATTGATGTTAAACCGATCACGTGCTTGCATTTTGTCTAAGCAACGAAGCTTGACACAAAACGAATTCGATTATCCTTTTCCTTAAAAGTGCCGAAAAGGTAAAATAGTGAATCCTAACTAGTTTATGCAATTTTCACAAAGAAAGAGATAAAACTCGCCAAACGAAATTAAAAAGCAACATATTCGGAGTAAAATACTCCCTCCGTCCCAAATGAGCTAATATAAACATTCGTCCCATTAATGATTTGAAAGTTTAAGGAACATTAATTATGTTTCTCCATTATACCCTCCCACCTTCACCATCTCGCCCTCATGTCCCATGTACTCTCCCTCACCAACTTCACCCCATATTCCCCATGAGCATTTTTGTCTATACAATCATAATTATGTTGAAAATAACTAAATTTTTTTTTATTTATGAAATCCCTAAATTACATCTAATTTGAGATGAAGAAGTATTGATTTTCTTTCTTGCTCATTGTTTATGCAATTTTTGCTTAGAAAGATATGAAAATTTAATCAAACCCAAACAACAAATATTTGCTCATCAAGTTAAAAGAGAATCCAAAATCAAAATCGGAGAACAAGATACAAGCACCCATTCAATCGGTTGTCTAACACTCAGCTTGTTTTTCCTTTGAAGAAGAAGCGATCGGTTATCGGAAAACTTGATCGAGTGATGAAGCTATTGGATTTCGTAAACTAAATCTGGATGCAATAGAACCACGACGTTCGTGAAAAAAATAAAGAAATAGCTAACGAAAGTTAGTGACTTAACTAGAATAATCTTGACCATTAATTATATAAAAGTGATTCAGATTAGGTATAAGTCTAATAAATTTATACCTAATGTCAATATATCCCTTCTTATTATATAATTATAGTATATAATTTTTCTCCGCCTTGAAAAATAAAAATAATAATGTCTTCTTAGGTTTTTCTTTTTTGGTTAAAAAAATTGTCCTACCTTTTTTTAGGGTAAATTGTCCTACTTCTAACATTAGATTGTACTTTTATATAAATGAATATATTACATTGAAAGAATTATATAATTACTGATCGTGAAATTCCAATAACACCATGGCTTTCCAAACGCACAATTCAGTAGTTACATCGACAATTATTCCTGCTTTATCAATATTTATTAATAATTTTCTTATATAAAGTGTTCGATAATTAAGATCACTAAGCTTGCTTTTCCTTTATTCTATTCTATTGTCAACTTTAATTCTTTATTCATACTTCTATAGTTCCTTTGTTATAATTCATTCGAGTATATATTTTCTTTAACCGGTAGAATTTGAGGAAACAAAAGTTTAGTCTTTAACATAGATACTTTAAGATTGTCAAAAAAAAAAACCATAGATACTTTAAATTATTATGTTTTTAAATAAAAACAAAAATATATAAAAGTATGTTCAGATTGCCACCGAGTTCGCTTGAATTAAAAAAAAAACGTTAAATTAATTTTTTTTAAAAAAAAAACAAAAATATATAAAAGTGTTCAGATTGCCACCGAGTTCGAGATACAACTCGCCGGTGGCGGCGAGCGAGTGTCGACGTTGTCTTGTTGACCGAGTTAAATTAAGCTGTCATGCACGTTGTATTTGATCAATTCTATTGATGATTTTCCAAATTTAAAACTGTAGTAATCTTTTAAAATTGTAATCAACCATAAGACATGACAAATATTCAGACGTGTTGATAATAAACTTAATAAGGTAGCTCTTTTGGGTAAAGAAGAATCGGGTAGAGAGTGTTTCGTGAAACTCACTTGTCTCGACAACCTCGGCAAATTGTTGCATTGTGAACTTCCTTAAGAGTCCGTTTGATAGGCGAATTGGCTCAAACGGAGCCTTAAGCATCAGATCATTTTCCTAAAAGACGAAATTGCGAGTACAAACTATATATAACTGCCAATTTTGCTTTTTCAGCAGATTGATTTATTAGACACAATTTGTATCTAGAGAGGTAAGAATAATCTAATGTATACAAAATATTCCAAACCGTGCAACGCAGTGGATTAGAAGAGAATGAAAAGTAAAAGAATACATTACAGCAAAGGAATTTCAATTTAATTTAATATGTGCAAAAGAGAAGAAACCTCAACTTGGAGTTTTGTTTTGATATATATTTTCTAAACATTCCTTGGCCCTGTGAACCTTTGATTGAAGGTAAAAGCTCCCGCTCTTGGCATTTAGCTCAAATAGATGGTCATATTTCTGCACGTATGGAAGAAAAGATTATCACAAAAATCGAGTTATATAGAAAAAGCAAAGCAAAAGGATGCAATGCAACAAATCTCACTTTCACGATCTCCTCCCATGCGGTTCCCTCGGTTACACCGAGGATCTGTCTGGCCTCTTGTTCTGTCATGGCTTTTCCTCGACGAACCGCATTCTGCAACGCCTCCTGTGCGACACCGTTTTTGGAAGCATCTGCAAAAGCCAAGGAGGTATTATGTTCAAATATGCCCACTAAAAATGCTCACTTTAGCTTAAATGTGGCACTGAAAAGAACAATAAATCTAGATTTCCCGGAACTTGACATTCAATTCTCAACAACTAGCATCAAGTATTGAATGACAACCATAATTTAACCATAATAACTAAAATCAAAGTAAAACAAATCATGACAACCTAACAAAGTAATTGCAATCGAGCAAAAAGTTGGGCTTAGGTAGGTCTCTTTAATTGAGGTAAAACGTGTGTTTAGGTGAAAGGTAATTTATAAGGAATGCAGAGGTGCACAAAGAGCCAAAATTCCGGACTTTACACATTACCCACTCTAATCAGGCAGGGGGATGAAGTTAACAAGGATGTCAACATTCGGTAAGGATTATGTTTTTGTTATGGTAGATAGGATCTCCATAACAGCTGGATCCATGCCTCGTGCCAAGGCTAGGATGCTTTATGTTTCTAACCATAATTTCAAGGATATTGTGGAACTATGTGACAAAGGTAAGTTGAAACATGCAGGACAACATGTTTGGTTACGGACTTACTCGACTCTGAAGAACTAAGTTAACCTCTTGGCTAAATTTCACTCTAGTTGGGTGCGTGGCATGCTTTTTGAGAATATCCTAAATCATTTGTCCATAAAATCATAGGCTTTAAAACAATAATGACAGCATAAACTAAAACTCTCAACAAAGTTACGAATGTATTTTAAAAATAATATAAAATGCCTTACTTTGAAGTGCCTGGCGGTATGCTTGAGCAAAAGCTCTAACCATTATACCAGAGCCCATCACAATTAGATTGGCCAATATCTTTCCAGCCTGCAGGAGAAGAGAAACAAAGGTAAACATAAAAATCCAAAGTTTTTGTCTAAAGGCATTTGAAACTCAGTTCAAATCCGAGAGAGGGATAACTCATTACTGCCATGGTAACTGTTCCAGTCCTAGGAATGGTAGCCAGTAGCCACCCTCATCAACTCAATTTTATTATTTTATCTACTCCGCTCATTACACATAAACCAAAATCCTAAAGATCAACGATCACAGCCGCGATCAAATAATGCCGCAAAAAGTCCTATGAATATTTCAACAAAAAGTTTATAATAACAATTCACCCTCTCTTCTCAATAGGTCAAAACGATGGCACTTCTTCATAAAATTTACGATGAAATTCATAACTTTCATCTTCTCTAAACTATTCTCTTCACAAATACAATCAATCATCAATACCAATCACTTCCCCAGCTAAAAATCCCATCCCTAATGGACGTAAATGAACAACCAAACAAACAAAGGGATTCGAGAAACAACTGTGTCAATTACATAACACGAGCTTCTTCCACTAGCAAAAAATTTTACAAGCATGAGCTCACGACAATTAAACAATTTATTGAAAGAAACAAATTTGAATTGATCGAATATAGATAAAAGAAATCAATTGAATCACGAGACATACCATTTCTTCGTTTTGAACTTCCCAATTACAATTGGATAATCGACAGATCAGCTGATTCCCGGCAGACGAAATAAATAAACGGAACGGGAAATTCCTCTCCGATCGTCTTAAATATCTCGAATTTCTTGAACCTTCGTAGAGCCTTGATGGAGACGCTATGAAAAATTTGTTATGTAAAAAACTGTTTTTTTTTTTCTCAGAAATCTATTGTTGAAGAGGGGTGGCGGACAAGGAGCTACCAGAGACGAGACAACTACAATTAGGAAAAAGACTTTTTAGCTCAAATTTTACGGCCCAAGCCCATAAAAATAAGGCCCATTTAGAGTTAGAATGGGGCCTAAGCCCATTAAGTAACATTGGATTTGCCTCCAAAAATAAAACGAGAAAACGTATATTTTCGTCCCTCACGTTTCACCTGCGTAACACATTTTCAATCTCTCACGTTTTTCGTTAATTTAAAAAACTCCTCACGTTTCTCCGTTAGTGGCCATACATATCCCTCTACCGTTAACTTTACATGTGTGTCAGTCTAGTCATCTATCGAACCAGTATATTTTGTGACGCATGTCATCGGATTCATAAAATTTTTTGACATGTCATCGAAAAATCCACAATTTTTTGCAAAATTTTACAACGTGGCAAAAAATTATGACATATCACTAACACGTGTCACAATTATAAGAGTACATCAGTTTGACTAAGCATGAATTGGACACTACGTAGCAATCCACATAAATACCATTTAAGTGAAGTTAACTGCGGAAGAATATATATGACAACGTAAAGATTTTAGGTTAACTGAAAAATGTGAGAACGTGGAAAGGTGTTACAATGTGAAAAGTTAGGGTCAAAATATACTTGAACCACATTCTCGTTTTCATCCTTGCTCCAAGTTGTTTTGTTTTTTGTTTTTTTTTGTTTTTCAATGTTTTTCCATATTTAAAGGGTTACTTTCAGTTAGATTAAAATAATATTAAATTTTTTAATAATGGACTCTTGTTTTTCGTAGTCATCATCGTCTTCTTCATCGCTTCCTCTCCATCTTCAACAACAAGTTTATCGACCTACAAACAGAAAAACAAAGTTAGAAACATCACATCGTAAAATCGAACGCCTTCAAAAAATAATTCCAATTCATAAGTATTAAATATATAGGAGAATTTTCTAATAATCAATAAAACATCACTTAATAAAATTCCAAAAGAATACGAACTCGAATCACACAAACAAATAATCAAGATCGCACAACTTAATATCACAGATCTCAAATCGAGGAAGGACTAATTAGAGACTTACTGATTATTAACATATGCTTTTAGGAGATGCAAAGTAAGAAAAATGCAGAGGTAATGAAAATTTGGGGAACAAATGAATTTCAAATTTTATCAATAACACACCCAATCCAAAATAAAACCTTTCTAAATGTACAAACCCAAATTAAACATACCAGTAAACACAATTATACACCAAAAAAATATAAAAAGAAAAAATTTGCAAGAAAATTTACATCGAGATTCGTTGTTCAAGTTCCGGCGAGCAGCCTCGCTTCGATCCGGATGTCATTGTTGACGATCTCTTCCCCGTGTCGCATTTGGGAGGACTTCTTGGACGTCGGAGGCGATGCGCTTGGATTAGCGAGAGGAAGAGAGACCGAGAAGAGATGGCCGTCACAGGCCTTCTTTATTGCAAAAACAAAAGTTTGACTGACTAACCATGGTAAAGAAATAAAAAAATATTAATTAACCACAATTAATTACTTTAGTATTGTATACATGCTTCAAGCCGAACACAACTACTTTTTCGAGCATCAAAAAGCAAAACCAAGCAATACATGAGCCTCTAAACGAACGATACCTACGTTTTTCTTAAAATAAAACCATTATTATCGTTGACGGTGGCGCCACCAGATCACCACTCACACTTGTCGCATTAACTTCTCTCTCTCCGCCTTCTGTAATTGTATGATTGCAAGCTGATCGGTGTGATTAAGATTCCAATTCCTAAACTAATTAGCATTTAACAGCTGATCAAATTCATCATCATCGTTTACTTGATCGATTTTCTTTTGGCGATGGAAGCTAATTAGCAATAATCAAAATAGCGAAGAAGTGAAGTAGAAGAAGAATTTGTCACCGATGGCGAATGTGTCCGTAGCTGCTGAGTGGCAGCTTCTCTACAATCGATACTATAGGAAACCGGAAATCTATCAAATGAGATGGAAGCACATTGACCTCAGCCGCAATAAGGTTGCCTGCGCTCCATTCGGCGGTCCGATCGCCGTCATCCGTGACGATTCGAAGATCGTTCAGGCTTTACGCGGAGTCAGCTATTCGTAAGCTCCGGATTTTCAATTCCGCTGGCGTTTTGATTGCTGAAACTGTGTGGAAACACCCCGGTGGTAGACTCATCGGCATGTCTTGGTCAGATGAACAGACTTTAATATGTATTGTACAAGACGGGACATATATCGCTACACTATCCACGCTGACGTAGTGGAGCCAAATGTCCCTGTCAATATGGGGAAAGAGTGCTTCGAGCAGAACGTGGTGGAGTGTCTGTTTTGGGGGAACGGCGTCGTTTGCCTGACTGAGGCAGGGCAGTTGTTCTGTGTGCCGGACTTTTGAGAATATTAGGAATGTTAAGAAATTAGCGGATCCGTGTCCTGCTGGTATCGGCAATGGTGGTGGCAGTGGAGTTGAAGATTTGGATTTATCATCGTCGGAAATCCTGCCCCATTGCATGGCAGTGATAGAGCCGCAGTATACAATGTCAGGAAACGTGGAGGTTCTGGTTGCTGTTGGGGATGGGCTTGTTACTGTTGATGAGGATGGACTGCAGCCATTGGGTGCTGGCATGGTTCCTGGCCCTTTACAGAAGATGGTCGTGTCAGCCCAATGGAAAATATCTCGCTTCCTTTACCCATGATGGTAGAATTGTAGTCACAAACTTGGATTTCTCTCAGGTTTTCATAGACCATGCATGTGAGGTTAGCTCTTTTTGATATTTTCTTTTTAAGTTTTAGTCTTGCTTATGCAGCATTTGATATGTTTTTGTGTTTGCATTTAGTCTGCTCTTCCTCCAGAACAGCTAGCGTGGTGTGCATTGGACACTGTACTAGTTTATTGGGATGAAATGCTACTGATGGTGGGGCCTAATGATGATCCTGTTCAGTATTTCTATGATGAGCCAATCATTCTGATTCCAGAGTGTGACGGTGTGAGGATATTGTCTAATACCAATATGGAGTTTCTGCACCGTGTTCCTGACTCCACTGTATCTATCTTTAAGATTGGAAGCACATCACCTGCAGCTTTATTGTATGATGCCTTAGATCATTTTGATAGGCTTAAGTGCGAAGGTAGCCCTCTTACTTCAATCATGTTCTTCAATTATTATTTAGATCATTGCTTTAGTTTTCTTCATGTACCCCTCTATGTCCTCTACTATTGTTATTGATTTCTTTTTTGGGTCAACAGGCAGATGAGAATTTGAGATTAATACGCGGATCCCTGACTGAAGCTGTCGAAGCTTGTGTTGATGCTGCAAGCCATGAATATGACCTTTCACGTCAGCAGACACTGTTGAGAGCTGCAAGCTATGGCCAAGCTTTTTGTAGGTGCGTATTATTTGCTGGTATTCAGCTTTGTAGTATGTTATCAAAAGGTTCTCTCAGATGTATTTGAGTTCATTTTTTTCAGCCATTATGCTTTGGTTGACATGAAATTAAACTGTGAATACTATGGCAGGAGACTTTTTTCATATCATCATCATTATTATTATTGATGGTCAAATTATGAAGCATAAACTTTTGCATTAAATATCATTTTCATTTTTGCTGTAC